>JAQFZM010000043.1:0-70241 GCA_034695785.1 Galumna obvia
GTTTATGGACAAGCACTAGGTCTGTTAAAGTTTTTTGGTTATCCCCCCCCCCCCGGGAGCGGCCGCCTTTGGCCATCCCTGCAATTGAGTTCAATCTCTTTGTTTTATATCATGCTAAATTAAATGCCATTGAGTTAGAAGTAATAAAACAAGTGCTCAATTAGCAGTTTATTAAAAATGAGCCTAGTTAACTTTTTCCTTGTGAAAATATAGAAATTAAAATTAATTCATAAATTGGTTTAGCAAGATTTAGTTATGTGACCACCAGTTTCTATTAATTTGATGTACAAAATAAAACAAAAATAAAAGTTTAGGTTTCGTATCAAAATTTTTTAACCAAGGTCCTGTATTAAGGGTTTAAATTTCTCAAAAGATCTTTAAAAAGAGACTTGCTCATCATCTAAACTTATGTTTATAAATGAGTTCAGACAATATCTATAAAATTTCGTTCGACAGAAAACTAATTACAACTGATTTTTGAAATTTATTTCCGTTTAATAAAATTAAATTCGCGGAAAATTTTGCTGATTAGGTATAAAACACAAAACAATTGTCGTTTGTTTTTATTTGTGTCATAAGTTATATGTCTTAACTGAATTACTTTTATATATGGGAAGCATAAGATTCTATGTCCTCTCAAATAACAAATATTAGAAATCATTAAATGACCAAAATTCAATTGATTTATGTAATCTTGTATCAGAGATAATTTCTCAAGGAAAGCTTCTAGAAAGTTTCAGCATGTTTAAAGAAATTGTCTTTTGTTTAGAAATATTTATTTGATTAAAGTCTTAATTAATATTATTCTAATATTAAAAAGAGTGATAGAATTTATTAGAAGCGATATATTATATTTATATTTTAATAAAATACGTTTTATTATATGGAGTTCATAAAGTTACTAGCGAAAATTTCTAAAAGATTTCTCAAGATTTTGAGAGTCTTTCTCTTTAAATAAGTCTAAATTTATGTTTGGATTTATTTCATCTTATATTTGATATAACATTTATTTCGCTGACTTTTATTCTCTAATCGTATCGTAATTTCAAGATTTTTATTTTGTTCACAAAAATTAGATTTAACCAGGGATGGCAAATAGGGGGGGGTACTCCGGAATATCCCCCTTGGAGCCAAAAATCGGAAAAATACCCCCCTTAGACGAGAGTCAGAGGACCCCCCCCCCCTAGAGAAAGAAAGGAAAAAAGAGAAAAAATTAAGAAAAAAATCAAAAGATGGCAGGAATTTTGAAGAAAGTTAAAAGAAAATCTCAATAAATGCATATAGTCGTCAAAAATCGTGCTATACGCTCAAATTTGTTCCTCTAAAATTTTGAAAATTTTACAAAATTGCATTTTTTACAGATATTTCTTAGTTTTTTGCATTAATTTTGATAAAATACGTTAAAATACGACTATATATACTAATATAAGTAAGAAAAAGCCTTTTTAAGCCTTTTTAAACATAAAAAATTGATGTTTTATGTGTTTTAAAGCAATTTTGGGTCATTTTCAAAATACTCCCTTATACCCCCTTGGGCCTCGGTCTTTTGCCATCCCTGGATTTAACTCAAATAGAATTTAGAAAAAGTTACTAAACGAGCTTGATATTTTTTGAAAAATGACCAAATTTCATTTGCTATATATACTTTAAATAAGTTAAGTTTACTTTATTCATTGATAGATTGTTGAAAGGGGCTATTTTCTGAACTGGCCGTCAAAGATAGCTCAGGATTTTTATCCGGATTTGAATTCATAATATGAAAAATGAGTACTTTGTTTGACAACAATTCTCAGTCTTTACTCTTTTGATAAAAAAAATCAATAAATCGATGTAAACATCGTTTTGGGATTGAAATTATTAACAGATAAAAGATCTCAAGTCTACACACATTTTTCATTAAATATTCTTTAGTTTCAATAGTAATGAACAGAAGTTTATAACCATTAGTTATATTTCACTTATTTTTATTACTGGAATTCCTAATGAAGTTATGTTTGGATATTCACTGACCTTTTACTTATACAAAACTCATACCAAAGTTGTATTAATGAGTTAAATTCATTAACCGATTTGAATAATTACTTAATTAGCCCTAGTATTTTTTTGGAAAACCTAGATCAACCCACACTTAAACCACAGGGATGGCCACAGGGAGTATAACCCGAATACCCCCTGTCCCGAAAAGTTGGATACCCCCCTTTAGGAGAGAAGAGAAAAATCGAGAAAATATTACAAAAAACAAAAGTTTTTTACAAAAAAAATCAAATAAAAAGCTGTAAAATATAAGTAAAATAGTCAAAAGACTAATATAAACCAGTAATGGCCATCTGGGGGGTATAAAAGGTGTATTTGGGTACCCCCACCCTTAGGCACAAAAAAATTGTAGTTCAAAAATGCAATAAAAGCATACCCCCTTAACTGGGAGAAAAATGTTTGGTATACCCCCCTGTGATTTTGGTCCGTGGCCATCCCTGACTTAAACCATGGAAAGTAATGTAAGGTTTATAAAACGATAATTAAAAATAATACTTTCATCAAAAATCATAACTAATTTTGACATTTAATTTATTGATAAATATTTTTATAATTATTTAAAATTTATGTAAATTTACGACACATTCTCGGAATAAATTAATGATTATAATTAATACCGAGAATTACAGTCAATTTAATATTTGAGACAAAACTTTAATTTATTTCAAACCATTATTTGAATTTAAATAAATTTTAATATATATTAAATAATTTTTATCATTTGTTAACTTTTTAGAAAATTTGGTTATATTTTCAATAAACAATAGAATTTCTTTTTAATAACTTTAGAGATTTTTCTAACATTAATGACAAATAAGAGCCCATTAAATGTTTATAATAAAGACTTTTAAAGATATTTTATAATAATAATTGTATAAAATATTTTGAAATTAAAAAAACAAATTAATTATTAAATATTAGAATCTAATAATTAGTTCGTTTTTTTAAGAAAAAGTCAGTTTTAATTTAAAAAATATAATCTTAACTTTTAGACATTTATGACAAAAGTTTATGAAAATTAAATTAAATTATCAAAACTTATCGCTAAATATTAGAGAAATTCTTTCATATTTAAAACAAATTTTTAAACAGAATATTCTTTAGATAACAGAATATAAATATGATTTAACCTCATTTAGAGTCCTCTCAAATCATTTTTTCTATAATTTCTATTTATTAGCAATAAAATGAAAAATGGGTTAATCTTTAATCAGTTACAATAAAATATTTGTGTAAGGTAACAAAAATGTTTTTATTATTTTACTTTATGGTTCATTTTATGGATGGAATTCATTTATAATATAATATATATTTTTAATGAGAAATAACTTTGCAGTTGTTTTTAATTTAAGAGTAAAGATTAATGGAATGAGTGAACTCATATTTAATTTGACCTCAAACCTTATTTTAATATCAAAAATACTGAATATTTTTATTTATCTGAATCTCTAAATGAGTAATGAAGAAAATTTGTCACTTGTATTGAGAGAACAGAATAACTTTTAGCTTAAAATTGTAAAATCAATTTTTCGATTTTTCAGTTTATTATTACTAGTATTTTGTAAATTTCTGTACAAAAATAACTTTTGAATAGGTTTTGGGCCATTACTCGTCCGTTAAGATATCGAAGTTATATAAGCAAAAGACGATTATTTTGTTGTATCGCTATTATATGGTTTTGTTCGGCCGCCATTTCCTTCATTCCAATCTTCACGGGTTGGTATCACAGCGATGGCGTCACTAATATATTTCTAATGAGTGATGTTTCCGACTGTTCTTTGAAAGTATGAAATCTCGAGTGAAATAATTTGTGGTTTTATTGATTGTTATTATGGTTGTTTCATCTAGGTGAATCGCGTTTATGCTTTAATATCATCTTTGACATCCTTCTATCTGCCCCTTCCTATAATGTTTTATGTGTACTTCCGTATCCTTTTGGTGGCTGAGCGTCAGTCGCGAGAAATAAAACAATTAGAGCTTTCATTACATCAAAACGGCTTATTGTCCGAAACTGACGCCACGTCCGGTAACAGCGATTCTTTTGATGCCAAACGACACGTAGAAAGAAGTCTAAGACGACGTACTAAACAATTAATCACTGATACCAAAGCGATTCGCACTCTGGGAATAGTAATGGGAGTCTTCTGTTTGTGTTGGTTTGTCATCAGCTCTTATTTCTTAAATCATTAATTTTATGCCCACTTTTATGTTTTTTATGTCTCATATTTTGATGCAATAATTCTAATGATTTCAGTAAAAGTTGTGTTTCATTAGTAATAAAATGAATTTAATTCTTTGATTATAGGCTTCCATTTTTTATCATGTACGTTATTTCAGCCTATTGTCAATACTGTGAAGTCAGTTATGAGGTCCGGACGGGGATAACGTGGTTGGGTTATGTTAATAGGTAACTTTAATTTATTAATATATTCAATAAGCATTGAAAACACGAAAACATATCTTTTTGTCGTTTTGTTAATGTTTTTTGGTTTTCATCATTTAATACAAAACTATCGCAGAAAACATAAACTGAATTAATGTTTGATGTTTTAGTGCATTGAATCCAGCAATTTATGCGTATCTCAATAAAGAATTCAAGACTGCTTTTAGAAGAGTATTGTGTTGTTTACCCAGAATAGTCTTCGAAGGAGATAGAGATGCAATGATGGATGAAATTTCTACGACCAGTAGATCATTGCAAAGGAATATGCAAGATCGATTACACGTAAATTTCGATCTGCCGCCAACACCTGCACTTATGTCTCGAACCCCCAGTGCAACACCTGACACATCTCAGTGGCCAATAATTCCCTGTAATTCTCTTCCAATATCTTCGGAACAGAGCAGAAATCCGTCGATTAGTACTCATTGCGAGCGAAGAATTGATGAGAAAAAGTAAAGACAAACTGTTTTCCCTTTTGCCAAATGATTCGCACAAAAGTTAGAGAAGAAAAAACGATTAATCCAATAAATTTGCTCGATTACACTCTTAATCAATTGATTGCATGCATATGACTAAAAGTTAGCCAAAACTTAGAACATAAGAAAAGTTTAGCTATAAATTCCCAAAACACAAGTTTTTGTGAAATATAAATAAATTTGTTGTAAATCTGTTTTATGACTTTAATGAAAACAAATACAACAAAAAACAAAATCAATTTTAATATATTATATCAAATGTTTGTGAAAACAGACTAAAAGAAACGCTAACTTTCATAAACTTTGCAAAGAATAGCCATCGATCCGTTTGGCTCTACATTTGATGCAGTTTTCAATCAGTTTTCCACTTTTGACTGAATGTTCATATATTAAACGTTTACTATTCTTGAGTCAAATGTATTGGATTTGTTGCTAAAATTGTTTATATTTTTTCAAAGTCTAAAAATTTTAAAAAACAAAAGAATATAATGTTTGCCAAATGTTGAGCACATGATGTGATGTATAGGATATTAGAATAGAAGAACTTGAATATCAAGTGAATTAGAACTCGGGTCACATTGATCTACATATGTCTGAGTTTTACAAATCAAATGTTTTGATATTCATATATCGATCTTAAATTCTAATATTAATATTAAATTTCATATTTTTTACTGTTGTATTCACTGACACCTCAAGAATGGCTCAATTAAGTTATATTTCCCAAAAAGCAATACATTGTATCGACTAATGATTTCATTAAATAAATTGTTTCCAAACATTTTTAAATCTATTTTTCTTTCCTCAAAAAAATGATGAATACATTTATATATTCGGTTTAAATAAATAAAAAAATATAGAATTTTGTGAAACTATATATCATTTAATCGCTTCCTTAAAATGAAGTCAATTTGGCGTCAAATTAGGACAGAATTATATGTTCTCTGGAGAATAATCTCTTGAAAGATGTCTTTAAGAGGATTACTTCATGATACGGGAGTGTCGGGAGTGTCCACTTTGGTTCTGACCAATACTTAGAGAATAGGAGAAGCAAAAGGAGAAAAAGATTGGGATATGGAGAGGATTATTCTGCTTTTATTAGCTGTTGTGCTGATCCTTATATAAGGGATATTAATTGCAAATGTAATTCACAACGAAAATGATTTATTCGTCGAATTTGTCAAATAATTAGATCCGCGAATCAAAACATTAGAGTCTTGACAGCAATGATTAGATAATTCTTTTGTTCACATATTTCCCAAAACCAGAATTTATGTCAACTTTTGTTTAAATTTAATTTTTGGAATGAATTCAATCTAAAATACAATTTACTATAACTATCCTTTTGAAAGAAATTCTCAAAACTTGAAGATAACCATAAAATGTGCAAAATTTATAGCCTTTCAATAATGACTTCTCATGGGATTGAATCAAGTAATTTATCAAAACTTTTAAGTTTATTTAGAATTTTCCTTGGTCATGATGATCAATGTTCACTATTCAAAAGTTAAGAAAAATAATATTTTTTACAATTTATTAATATATACACCCGAATGCAAAACCCACTTTAATTAATTTTTAGCTATAAAATCTCTCTCATAAGCTTGATCAAATTTATTTTGTAACTTCAACTATGATTTTGCATCATTTATAAATTTAAAAGAATTATTACATTAGCTTGATTATTTTTAACAAAATTTCATAAAATTGGTCAACATTTATAATTTAAGAAATAACAATCTATAAAATTGTTTTATATCTCATTTCAAACTACATTAAAAATAAGTCGATACCTATTTTTGGAGTTTTCGATTATCATTAAAAATGACAAAATAATCAATAAAATTGGTAAAATGTTTGAAATTTTCCTAAGCATTTTTGAGAAAATTATCAAGCCAATTTTATTGAAAATTGAATCATATATTAAGATCATCAAGCTTTTTAAAATATACGAAAATGAGCTCTTTACACTGAAGAGCTTATAATTAATCAAGGTTGATGTAAGTTCCAAAACAAACACATACTTAATTGTTATATTGATGTTATGATCAAAAACTTGAAATTGATTTCATAAAAATTTCTTAAATAACATTTATGAAATTATTTATAACTTATAATTTTAAAATTCATTTTTTGTCATAATCGAAAAATTCCAAAATAGGATTCGTATTATTTTTGATTTAGTTTAAAATAAGATATAAAACAATTTTATAGCTTGGTTAATTTTTGAGTTATAGATGTTGACCAAATTTATGAAATTTTGTTAAAAATAATCAAACTAATGTAATATTTTTTTTTAATTTATAAATGATAGACAAACCCATAGTTGCAGTTACAAAATAATAAATTTGATCAAGTTTATTGGAGAGATTTTATAGCCAAAAATCAATTAAAGTGGGTTTTGCATTCGAGTGTATATACTATTTTTTAAAAAAAGAGTAAATTTTAAAATTTAAAAACAAATCAAATGACAGGAAAAACGATCAGAAAATGTATTAACGAATAACACTTATCTCTTACTAAAGTGTGCGATGAGTTTCTTATATGTTTGACAGCGTCTTATCTCTTAATGTTTGAAATAATGTTATAATACTTTCATAACATATAAATCCCAACTGAACAACAAAATTGAGTCAAGAATACACACCATAAACTAGAATAAACTAACATGGTACTTTATTTATGTTATATTTCTCTCTTGAGATATATTTTTAATATAAAACAGAATTTTATTCTTTGTTTTTGTCTCAAAACAAAAGAAAAAAAACTAATAAATATTACAAAACACCGAATATTATCTGAAGACTAATACTAATACTAATACTAATACTTAGGACTAATTTCTCTTTGGATTCGATTAATTCTTTGCATATTTTATACCAAATATTTTCTACCAAATTGTGATAATTCTGAGCAAAATTGAGTTAAAGCCTTGTCTTCTGCGATAAAATTATGTATTAATTCTTTTTTTAGTGGAACTTATTATTTATGGTCTTTGGATTAACACAATTATAAGAGTTTGTAATATAAGAGTTGGCACTCAATTTATTCTAATGAATACAATGAATGAACAAAATTGGACTCTCAGTCATTGTAAACAACAAAAATGTATCGGAATTTTATTTTACTACAATTTTCTGAAACAAAAATTGTCTAAAAATCCAATAAAAGCCAACAAAAGTGATAAAATTTTAAAAAATTGCAATTCTTATATAAAATTTTTATTTGTGATGCAAAGTCTGACTCTAAAAACTAAAGAATCTGATTCTTACATATTTTGTAATAGAATTCAATCTTTGCTTTCGGTTATATTTTCGGTTATTCTTTTTTGATTCACTTTTTTATTCGTTGTATTCATTAGTTTTACATTTTTTCCCTTAAACTTTGGTTAAAATAAGAAAAAGTTTTAGAAAAACCAATTTATTTATATAAGTCTTAATATTAATAATAATTTATTGAAAATGAAAGCACACATCGAATGATATCTTCATAAAAGTGTTGTTAAAAATGACAAATAATTATTTCAATTCATAGATGCAAAACATCATACAATTAACTCTCGAGGCCTAAATGAAGTCTTTTCAATCTCATCAGGGATATAAGAGGATTTTAACCTGATACAACTGTTCATATTTATATTTCATTGGTGGAATCTTTTCTTTAGTGAGAATCTAATATATTTTATCCCAATATTTAACTTTTTTATATTATAAACAAAATATATAAAAGTAAACAAAATAAAATAAAAATACTCTTTAGATCAACAAAATTTTATGACAAAAAAAAAAGATTATTTCGCAAAAATAGTAACAAAAATTCTTATCCTAAAAAACGTCAAAAACTATTCTATGCCTAAAATGTATGCAGACTTCCGTTACTTTCGTCTTTAGATTTACAGAAAAAAATTATTTCTCGAAAGCCTATAATATCAAAATTTATTCAATTTTAAAGTAAATATTTATAAAAGTCTTCTTATACTTAAACTTAGACTATTATTGTTTTTAAAAAAGAAATCACGTTTCGATATTTGAACAAGCAAATAAGTATACCCATAAATAATGTTACATTCAATACAATCTTTCTACATAATCATTCTGTATAATCATTGAATAAAGTGCGATATATTTAATATTGAAATTATTAAAGGCTATACCTTTTAAAATGGTCTTGGTAATTGTATTAGAAAGTGAAATTCTAATTGCAAGAAAAATGCAGTTTTCAAAATACAATATGTATGTAATGTATGGTTCATATATAAAAGTTAAAACCACTTTTGAAACCTAAACTCTTCTAAATTTTGAATCAATGGTTTTCCGTTATTCCAGACATACTCTCGAAGGATGTTTAAGACATCATTTTATTGATTAATTCAATTAAAATACTGTCTTTTGAGCTAAAATAGGTTATTGAAAGGTTTTGGATTTCATTGAATTAAGTGAACGAACAAAGCATTGAATCTTTTCATTCGTAAACAAATTTTGATTAAACCTAATCCGCGATCAAACGCCAAATGTTTGCTCTTTTTTAAACAAAACAAAAATATTACCCACTATTTACTTAATATTGAGTCATAAATTGTATGTCCGCAAAATATAAACACTGAATTGGCGAACGATTATCCCTCAATTGTCCCTCAATTGTCTCTCCAATCAATTTATTGTTTTTTGTCGAACATTAACTCAAATATTACATAATAATAGCGAATCGGTTTCTGAACCCAATAAAAACTAATGAAAAGTATTGGGTATATAATGTAGTAATTTAGGAATAAATCGAAGACAAATCGTTATATATTTGTATCATTTGAACGTAAAAAATGATTACAAAATTTCTTATTCAAAAGATAAAAATTTTATTAAAATATAATCTTCTGGTTTAGTGTTTTTTGTTCAGTGATTATATTTTTAGGACAACTAATAATTGTAATTATATTTAATTTTTATTTTCGTTTTGATTAATTCAAAGACAAATAAATATTAGAAGTAATAAAAGTGAATATAAATTCAATTTTCATTTTCGGTAAATCCGTTAAGATTTCGAGGATTTCTTTTATCCAAATTCTTTAATACAAAGATTTCAGTGTTTGTTCAAACAATTGAATCAAAATGTGATACTTTTCTTTCAATAATTGAAGTTCAGAGAAGTTCTCTCCAAGAATTTTGTGTCCATTTCTGACATTGTTTTCTACTCCTAAATGCAATTCAAATGTACAAATTTTATCCCTTAAAGTATTCTTTCGATTGAAAAATGTTTTAAAACTAATGAACTCTTTTGAGAAAAATGAAATAAAAATATAAACTATAAATAAAACACTATTTTCCTTCCTTTTCAACAACTGAAACACTTTTCTCGAGAATACAAGTAAGTCAAATTGATTGACCTTGTTCACTGTTCACTGTTCACTACTGAATGCTCACTCATTCCTAATATTCTGTTCATAAAAGATTCACTTTCATTGAAGTTATAGATAATCTATAGTCTGAAAGACGATGAAAGGAAATACTCAATACTAAACTTCTCACTGAGTTTTCCACAACTTTTCCAATAAGAGTGGAGACAATCAAAACAAATGATTAATTGAATTATTGTTCAACAATTCTTTCCGTCAATTTCTTATCAATTATTTTGAATCAAAATTGTTTAGACATTTAAAGTTATATTTTTCTCTGAATTAATCAAAAAATAATAATAAATAAATAAATAAAAATTGATAAAAATATATTCTAGTAATTTTTAAGAAAATATAAAACTAGGTTTTATCAAAAGTACTCCTAAACTTATAAATTAGATTTTGTTATATTACAGTAAAAGCTGTGTGTTATGTGTCTGTCTGTTATGAATATCTGTGTCATATGAACAAAAACTGATAGATTGGTTGGTTGGCTATACCTTTTAATAGTAAATTCTTTGCCTGTTATGAAGTTGTGTCTTTTGAATATCTGTATGTTATGAACAAATTTCATAGCAATTATTTTACAAAAATCTGTGTTATGTATTTTATTTTAAAGTCTGACGCAAAACATCAAATATCGAGTTACTTTATATTGCATATAAATATAATAATTTATTTTTGTGTTTTTCTCATTTTTAAATTGAAAACATTTGTTATATAAAAACAAAATGATCAAAAAAGGCAATCAATTGATTCGAAATTTAAATTCTTGGATAAAATCAATCGATTGTTCATTATATCGATCTAATCAGACAGAAATACTAATTATTATAGTAAAGTAAATTAATATTAACTGATATTAACCAATTTTGATATATAATAATAAAATGAATAAGAATTGTCTTTTTTGCCTGCTATGAACATTGTGTATTATGAACAAATTTCCCTGGCATCTGCCCATTCATAACAGACAGCTTTTACTGTATTAAAATTATAGATTTATTAAATGACTTTTTAGAAATTAAATTAGAGATGTATTACATAATAAACTAAATTACATTTTATTAATATTTAGTAAAAATTTAATAAATCCATTAAATTCATTGTTTATATAAATTATAAAAATTGAAAAGACTTATACATTTAATATTTTTTAAAAATAAATGATGGAAAATGACTAAAATAATCAAATTTGATCAATGACCATGATCAAATGAAAGCAGAGAATTTGAATTAAATTAAATATATATTAAATGTTTAATATATATTTAATTAAACTAAAGCTTTGAATTCTATAAATTTTTCATTGTTTTGAGAATAAATGAATATATTGGCTAACATTGATCTAGCTTCATTAAAATTCATGAAAAATTCACTTCGATTTTTATTTTAGATAAAAATCTAAGGCATATAAATATTTAAAATCTATTTCATCCGAATATTGAATTAAACAAAAATAAATTAGTTTTAGAAAACAATATAAATATCATTTCTTTTGACACATTTCTTCTAAAATATAACAAAACATCTGATAAATAGTAAAAGAAATGTTAATGAAAATAAACTGATTATCATAGGACCTAGGTTATTTCATATCTCATTTAATAAATAAAACTATTTATATTAAAAATATATAAAATAAAACTAATATAATAATAAAAATAAAAATAATACATTTCATGAATAATTTAAAGAAGTTATTAACTATTCTGTGCAAATTTATAAACAAGTTAAAAGGTTAATTCAATTTTGTTTTTGAAGTCAAAATTCACTTAAATATATAATTAGTTTAATTCGATTAATTTAAAATAATTTCAATTTCCTTTACCTTAAAAATATTAAGTTATAATTGTATCTTGCTCTTTTGTCGATAATAATTAGTGTTCTGACTCGAGAAGTTTCCGAACACTAATAATAATTTTACCAATCAATATAAAAAACTATTTAAAAATACCAAGATTCTATTAAGAAAATCTGCCTAGAGAGAATTTACTAATAAGAATATATGAAATTTCAAGTGCTCTTGTCACTTTATTAAATAATTCATATACTGACTCACCAAATGATCCGAACCCAAAGGTATAGAAAAGTTTATGATATTCTGTGCCCTAAACTCTAATAAGTTTTCAAAAGCTTTTATCGTAAGAGTTAGCGTTCAGTTTAATGAGTGACCAGGTTTTAAAAACTTATAAGATACAAATTAAGAACAAATAAAGAATATTTATATTAAGTTAGGATAAAAAAATGGCAGTTTTGTCATTCTTTGAATTTTTACATTTAAATAATATTAGCAAGCTAATTTAAAAAATAAACCCCTTAATAATCATTTATATTATTTATTAAAACATTTCAGTGAAATGATTAAAATAATTAAAAAATGAAATGATTTCAGCTTTTACTGTATATACGTTGTATACTTTTATATAAGCAGGGACTTCTTATAAGGATACTTCTTATATCCGACACTTTTATAATAGGAAAACCATATTTGGTTCGCGTTCCTGAGAATTGCCTTGTTATAAACGGAAACTTCTTATATCCGGGATTGTTATAAAAGGCTATCATTATATTTATTTTTTTTTGATAAAATTTGTTTATAATTTTTAATGAATGTAATGGATTTAGTCATTTTTGTATTCTTTAATTTTGAAACATTTAAAGGGAACAAGGTTAAAATTAAAAATAATGACCTATTCTTCTTCAAAAGAAGTTGTGGTCACCCTATCATCAGTTTATCGATTGATTTAATGCATTGAATTTAAAGAAATCACAATTCAATGCATTTAATAATTAATTTCTTTTAAAAACAAACGGATTTTAGAATAATTCAAAATCTTTTAATTCAATTCTTGAGGCAAATCTTCTGAAATCTTTTTTATTTTTTTTAAATATTCCTTTAAACTGAAAATATATTCTTGATTAGCATTTTTCCATTTGTTGTTTATCTTAAAATATCTGGTGATTATTCTTTTGTACTTGTCAAAATAAAGATAATGGAAAACTAAGACGAGGAAAAGATATTAATAATCCTATTTACTTTTGGCGGATATTTTTCTGTATTTCTAAAAATTTTGAGATAAATTTTTTTTCAATTGTATCAAAAAATTCTCTTAAATACAATCGATTGAATAGTTTATGAAAGACAAGAAAAAAATTTGTTTGAATTTGAAAATAACTATA
This sequence comes from Galumna obvia, assembly GCA_034695785.1. Lineage (NCBI taxonomy): Eukaryota > Metazoa > Arthropoda > Arachnida > Sarcoptiformes > Galumnidae > Galumna > Galumna obvia. Next base: position 13,526 of record JAQFZM010000043.1, read on the forward strand.
TCTATGACATAATCGTAGGTTTGTATCCGACCACTCATTTGACGAATGTTTTATATATTTTATTTTTGTAATAACAGGGCGTTCATACAATTGGACCACAGATTAAGAATAATCTTTTGTAGATTTTATTAAAAAATAGAAAAAAACAAATTTTAGATTATTTGCTCAAAAGAACTGTCATTTAAAAAGTCATACGAAATAAATTTATCGCAAATTTTTTGTCATCAAAAGTAAAAATAGCGACAAAATGACTGAAATCTCTATAAATAAAATAAATGAATGCAAATATTTTAGTGAGATTTGAATCACAGAATTTCCTTTTCTATTGATTTGATAAAATTTATTCTTTACCTCCCATTCCATTGCCTTTACTTTTGCTAAAAATCAATGCTTTTAACCGTAAAATCATTTTTCAAAACTTATAATAACTTTTAATAAAAACGGAACAAACATTTCTATAAAAAAAATATATTAAAATCAAAATATCGAATAAAATATAAATTTTTACCAAATTTTCTGAATTTAACTTCAATTTCATAAAAGACTTTTAACTAAATCGAGTAATTGAACACTTAGCATGCTAATTTAAAGTTAAAATTTTATTAACTTTATTTTAAATTATTTGCTTAATTTAAAACTAAATTGAAATTTGAGTTAACTCTTTTGCATTAATAGATTTTCATTTGTTAGTCATTCGTTCAGTTTTTTTAATGCTTTGATTTTTGTTCTTCTTTTGTATTATTACTAATAGAACACGAATTCATGCAAATTATAGTCGAGTAATCATCAAATATTAGAATATAATTGGAATTCTGTTAATATGAGAGATATTAAAGTTTAAATCAAATACTATAACACCAAATGAATTGTCGATTGGAAGTACAAATTCAAATAATATGCAATCGAGGCATACAATTAAAGTTTGGGCGGTTTTGATGCAATTTATATAAAGATAATATGCCTACATATATACATACATATATATAAAATATTACATGTATATATTGATAATGTGGCGCCAAATTATTTAAGAGACATTCAAAAAGTTATGGATTGATTGCCAAAAGCAAACGAAAGGAATATTTTTTGCCTCAAATGATAGAATCATTAGACGAATATTAATTATTCATTACTTTCGTTGTCATTGAATGTACTAAAACCGCTGCTGAAAGTCATTAATCTATTTGACTGTAATTACTAAATGTCGAAAAGAATGGCTTAAAAAATATGAAAATAATATCTTTTCAGAAGTTTTTTTTTCTTTGTTTAAATAGTATTTCCATCAAATCAATGGAATTATGATTTTTTTTGTCGAAAAACGTCTTTATTATAAACAATGAATTAATTAAAATTTATTCATTCTTTGAATTTAATCGACGATTCAAAGAAAGTCTTCTTATTATTGAGGCCTTCGATTACATCTAATATTTTTCTCTTCTAAATCTTAAAGTAATCCATAACTGAATAAACTGCTACTCAATCACACTTTTGACACAATTTTGACATACTTTTGACACTTACATATTATTATTTCAATATTTTGATGAACTAAAAACAGTCACTAAATGTTTCGGATAATTACACATTTCTTAATAAAATCCATTAACTTTAAGAAAACATCTTAAATGAGGAATGGGCTAATATTTCCTGAAATGATTCTTCTTTTAATCAGATCTAAGGATCAATTTTCCAGATGAATAGATATGTATTTAGGCTTATTATTATTATTATTGTTATTAATCTAATTTTATGTCCAATAATATTAATAATTCAATTTAAGGCTTAAACCTTATGTTTGAATGAAATTATAGCTTAAAAAATGATAAATTATTTTGGATTCAATTCATCCATTTATCAATTTTTTATATATTTTTATAACTAATGAGTCGGAACGGAATCGACAGAACCAAACAGACTTTTTTTGGCTCTCTTTCAAAATGTCATAGAATTTCAAAGATTGTATTTGAGGCACATCTCTGTTGACACACAATACTAATGTAATAACTAATAGACCAAAATCTGAAAGAAAATATATTCCGGTAAAACAGTTTTATAATATGTTTTCATACAAAAGTTTTAGACAATAAGCAATAAATTGTAAAATTGAGAACAAAAGACATTAAATTGTCGACAGAATTGTTAGACATTGAATGAATCGATGATATATTCTGTTATTTAAGTAAAATAGTTTTCATTTTAAGTTTTATTTAAAGAATTTTAAACAAAAAATTCATTACTTTCTTCAAATCAATACTTCTTTTACTTAAAGAATTGCAACAAAAGACTATTTTAACAAAAGTATAGAAAAGGATACTTTCCTTTAAGTAAGGAAATCGAGTTCTTTATTATTGGAGACGACTATTCATTATTCGTTCAATTCTTCTAATATATATAAGGAATGGTCAGAATCTAATGCAAACCACAAATTGATTTTATCTACTAATTAATTGAACGCTTACTTATCGTCTCATCTTTTATTGAAGTTTTCAAACGACTAGTTCATATATCCCACCAACTTTTCAGTTCTTTAAATAATGTCAATACTTTTAAATATTCTTTAAATAAATGATTTTGAAGACAAAATTCAAATTAAAGTCAATTTTATTTTTAAGTTAATTAATAATTAATAATTTACTTAAAATATGTAACAAAAAGGATAAAGAATTGGCAACATTTTGTCAAATTTAATTAAATTATATAATGTTTAATATAATGTGCAAATAATTAGATAAATAATTGCAAAAAATTATTGGTCAGTTGTTAGACGAGAAATTCCAAAAACAATATTTTTAAAGTTTGATTAAAACTATTATGAAGTAAATTGGATATAATATTACATCTTTAGAACAAATGGACAAAAGTTTTAGGACATTTGAAATTAAGATAAATTGGATTAAAATATTAACTATTTATAAATAATCATTTTTATTAAGAATTGGTTTTAAGTCTCACTCTTTAATTCTTAAATCATAATTATTGGTAAAGTTGACTACAAACAAAAGAGTGAACCTCCAGGAGGGGAAATGCAATTATATTACATTTTACTCTTTAAATATTGTGAAGAACAAAACACAAAATATATCAAAAGATATATATTTTTATCTCTTTTTATAAAGTGTTGATGAGATGATCATAATTTAAAATCGGGTAAAAAAGTCCCATTTTTGTCAAACAAACAAATTTTGATGACTTTCATGGCTTTTATCTCACAAATGTTTTATGGCTTAACAAAAGAGAGATCCGATAAATCAAATGAGTATTACTATTGTTAGGAAACTTTGATTATAACTTTAAAATATATAACAAATACTGGAAATACTATGACTTTTCTTTAGTTATTCTGAGAATTCTATTGATAGTTAAGTTGTTGGAAAGGAGATGGTATGGAAGGTATGGATGTGTTTGAGTCATATATAGACAGATAGTGGTAATCGGGTTAAGAGAAGAGAAATTGTTGTCTGAAACTCATTTAAGTGAACTTTACTTTACTTTAGTCTTTGATTTTGATGATTGACTCCATTACTGAATATTTTAAGTAGAATTCGATTTGTTCTGTGCTATTCTATTCTCATCTGTTATCAAGAATTGTGAGTAATTTGATTTTATATCGATATAAATATATACTAAGAAATTCCAAGAATACAATTTCGTAATTCAGACAAAAATCTCTTTTCATAAAATCTACTTTAGATTCAATTCTTGAGAAGTGAAGCGCAAACAATAATTATGTATTTTTTATCAAAATATGTTTAATTCATTTCATAAAAGCTCTTTCAGTGAAGTCCCTATATTTTTCATTTAAATCAGTTATTCTGAGTTATTCTCATTTCAATTTTTTTGAATTTTTCAATGGATTTGTTGTTTTCATAACTCATTCTTTAAATGAATAAATTATTAGAAAAAACTAAACTTATGTTTCATTATTACACATCTATTACACATTATCTTTAAAGAAATAAAATCTGAATGCGATTATTAAATAATCTTGGTACTTATTATTGTAAAATTAATCAATTCATAAAAGTGATAAATAATTAAATATCGATTTAGTTTCTAAAGAGTGTCACAAATCGACAAAATATCAGAAAACTATTTAAAAATATAATTATTTGATGACATAACTTCTAGTTAAACAGATTTTCACAATTTGTGCATGATAAATTTTATATTAAAATAATCATTCCTTTATAAAAAGATAAGATTTGAGACTTATTTAGATATTGTGAATCAAATATAGTTTTTGAGTTTTGTTTACTAAAACCTTCGATTAATTAATCACACATAACCAAGTTACTTTACCCAACTCATAAATGACTGTATTATATAATTATATTAAAACTTTTATAACTAAATTATATGAATTCATGAAAAGTCCTCTAAACTATTCTGAAGGTTGAGTTTATGACAATCAGTACATAATCTGTACTCTATTTGCAAATCATATACAATAGGACTAACTTTAAAATTCTGAATATTAATTGAGTTATATTTGAGGCATAAATTTTAATGTTTTGTGGAATTATTAAATGAAGTTTTGTTGTTTACTTAATTTCCTTTTGAAAAGAAATCCCATCTTTTATTTCTTTAAAAAATATTGACTTATATTTTCCACAATAAGAGTATATTAAACGTAAATATGAATTATATTTGTTATGTTGTTATCCGACAAATCAATTCAATGTTTACTTTTGTATTCAATATTTGATTTTTTCATTCAATCCCTGGAGAGACAGTTATCACGAAAACTTATTATCACAAAATTTTCAAATTCTGGTTATTATAAATATGAAAGAGTGGGTGGAATATAACGCTTTCTATAAGTGAATGAAATAAAATTATTTTTTAAACTTTCGATTCAAAAAAGAATCTTTTTTTGAGATTCACTAAAAATTTGAAAATATTTTTTCCTTTTATTAACGCCTTTTTATTTTTTAAATGAGTTCAGTAATTAAAAATAATTAATAACTAAATTATTATTTAATCTCTACCTAAAAACAAACGAAAATATTGTTAATATAAGCAGCGATGCAGTTTCAGCCACTTTTTTGGTCAAATTCATACGTAATCTATATGACATGAGCAAGCAAATAAAACTTTTTCATTTATAACATTATTTGGATGAGTAAAGGAAAGAACATAAATCTGTGAACTTTTTGATATATTAATGTAAACAACAAAAACTTATTGAAAGGAGTAATATTGGTAAAAAGCGTAGTGATGTATTTGAAAATAGCTCTAGATCAATACAAAAGCTTTTTCAGTGAATTCAATAATTACAATGAAATATTTCACCCCCTATGGCTGAAACTGCCTCGCTCAATATAAGGAATGAGTTTCTAATGGTATTTACAAAGAATTTTATAACAAAATTAGTATTTAGCTTATCATCAAGTTCATTTTATATATCGAAATTATTTGTTAATTCTATACGTATTTTAATGAATACTCAATTTGTAGAACTGGAATAAAGTTATAAAGATTATATAAATGATTTAATTCAAGGATTACCAGTAGGGGAGTATCACTCAATATATAAAGGGTATTCGATACCCTTCGGGAGCTAAAAGTTATTTTCAAAATGAAATAAAAACTCAACTTTTCATAATTTTTGCAAATTTTAAGCTAGACCAAAATAAATTTTTATTCAAATTCTAAACTTAATAAATAATTAATTCAATTTTAAAGATACGTATGATTTTTACATCAATCATAAACTATATTATAAGGGTTTACATGACCATCACTAAATTTAACCTAGTTTGATTATTTTTATACATAACATATATAACTCATATACTTGATGAGTTTGAGATAATAATTGCGAATTTCACTTTACCTAGGATTAACTCAGTTAATATCATAGAATTGTTTTTAGTATATAAAAACATCAATCATTTAATTACTAATTATCTTGGTCATTATTTTAAAATATGTAATCTCAAGAAATTTTAAGGAGTTTTCTGTAAAACATTTTTTAAACATTTTCTCAAAAATTCTTTGTCTAATTTCAACTGAATATAAAATAAATTAATTTATAAATCTTAGCTTAAAATTTATATTTTGGAAAATATTCACATCGTATATATTGATATATATGTATGTGTTATCCTAGATTAAATTCATAGACAAAATTCATTTATATCTATTAAATATTAATTATGTAGAGATCATCTCTTATGTAAATATTCTTAGTCTATGCAATCTTTCTAAACATAAATACATTTATCCGAAAATATGTGGTATTATATGAATTATGGAAATTTTGCAAAAATTATATAACATGATATATTAAAACTAGATGCTTTCTTAACCCTACTTAATCAATCATCATGTTAAAATAATATCAAAAGATGAAAACCTTACTTAAGAATTTATTTTTGAAGTAAACAAAAGAATTAAGTTTTAGTGAATCCTTAAATTTTTTACCGAATACAGTTAGACCTCGATTTTGGTCACATCGATTTTGGCCAAACCTCGATTCTGTTCAGTAATTTTGACCACACGAACAGCTCATCTTATAGCTGTACTAATGTTAAAGGATCGATTTTAGCCAAAACCCTATTATGGTAAGCAAATTTGTCAACATCGTCAATTGGTCAAAATCGATGCCTAACTGTATTATATTTTATTTAACAAATTAGTTATGAAATTCAAAAGTTTATATTAATTTTTTTCGCCTGAATTTTAAAGTTTTCAAATTTTTATAAATTGTTTATAAATTATAATATCGATTCCTTTTTCCATAAAATTCTTTAAAATATTTGGAGATTTAAAAAAAAGAAATTTTAGTGAAATATTAACTAAAAATATGTTGCGTTGAATTTAGTCTGAATGTGTCCACAAGTTATGAATTTATTCGTACTTTGGAGTCATACATAACTATTGAGGACATGTTCTGCATAAATATATTGCGAACATATATAGGGATGAATCGCATGAATGACTGGATACGAGTTAACTCAAGCGAAGTCTCACAATATTTGCTATTTTATGGCCGATCTATAATTCATTTTTATACAATCAATCAAAAATTGTTTTTCATTCAAATTATGTTATAATTTAGAGATAATTCACACCAAAAAATTATCTCAATTTTAATATTAATTGAAAAATAATCCCATCTTTTGATACTAATATTAAGATTAAATAAAATCTTATATTTATTTATTGTCAATACTTCTAATAAATTTTATTATTCTTGAGAGTGAGTGAGTGAATGAGTGAGAGAGTGAGTGAGTGAGTGAGAGAGAGAGAGAGAGAGAGAGAGAGAGAGCTAAATGTAATAAGATGGTAATAAAAATCTTTGCTGAAATATTCCCTTAAAATTGAAATTCAGTGACAATTTTAAGCTTAGAATTTGTTTTAGTGCTGACGTTGTGTTTAATTTTCAGCGAAAATAAATGTTTTTGAAATAAATTTGAAAAAATAGGTAATAATTCTAACTCATTTCTATATGAACACTTGAAGGTTTAATTAGTGAAACACTTTGATAGTGAAATAATAGTCTACTCTTGAATTATAACCACATCGACGAACATAATAATAGTTATTTTGCCCGGGGATATCACACTACACATTCCTCATCACATTAAGGACTTTCCGATCGATGCAATTCTTGTGGAATAAATTCAAATAGTTTTCGATTCAGTATTTTGAGTACTGAAACAGTGGTTTATTGTTGTGTCTAAAACCTATAATGGAAAAGATTGGGTGAAAAGGTGTGAGCAGTTGTTTCTTAAATCTGACCGAATAATGATTTGAGAAAACTTTGAAAAAGTGGTGATAAATGAAGTTTTATTTTATTTTAAATTATTTAAATTGTTATAAATAGAGAATCATTGTTCTGATCTCAATGGGAATACTTCACACGATTTGAGTTGAGTACATCTCAGATCGCGATTCCAGTGTTTCTATCAATATATGAAAAAGTTGTGGTAATAGGAATACATCAAAATATGAATCCCTAGAATTCTATTCGTGTTAATGATGTGATTTCCAACTATTCTATGTTAATGACTGTGACTTTTGATACCATAGTTACTCATTTGACAAATGAAGTAAATTAGTTTAATACCCGTCACAAACATGTGCTTCACTGCCGCACAACAATAATCATTAAATGCATTTAAATTAATAATCATCGCTCCTATTCTTAATCAAGATTTAACCTTTCCCCTTTTTCTTGACTGCTTAAATAATATTGTTTTAAAGACTTAAATTATAATTATAGTTTATCAAGATGACTTTTTTCAAAACTGTTTAATTGAAATATGATTTTAATTTGAAATAAATTTGATTTTCTCTTATTTTTGATGAATTCTCTCATTTAATAAAGAATTGATGTTATTTTAAATAGTTTTTATCCATTAAAGTAATGAACTTTATTTATAAATAAAAACTTATAAATAAAATTATCCTGGATATATCTTATCTATCAAGTTAAATATGATTTATTTGTCAGATGGCTATTAAAAAAACATTTATAATATTTTTTTAACATTTGAATAAAGAACTTATTCTCCGCTCACTTTAAGATTAAAGAAGACATTAACTGTGTATTTATTGACTTTAATTTAAACTAGTTCACATTTTACCGTTTTCTTAGGCAAATCCAATGAATTCTTATTTAGACAAACAAGTTTAAATTATTCATCAGTTTTAACTAATAATTCAAATTTAAGTTTGTTTTTATAACATTAAATGTAATTATTTTCCTTTTTATTCCGTTTGTTTAATGAGAAATTCACACAAAAGTTCGAAACCAAGAAAATAGAAAAAACCTATTTTTTAATAAATTAAGATTCAAATCACACAACGATTTCTTGATTTCAATGTAAATTTAAATTTTGCTTTTTATTCGGTTAACTCTTTTTATAGTTTTTTTACTCAATTTATTGTTGGATTCACTGAATAAATAGCAACAAAATATTTCTTCAAAACTGACAAAATATGGTATTCTTCAGTACTTTTGCGACACTTTTTATGAGAAAAAAGAATTCCATTTTACGGATATATTTGTAATATTTTTTGATAAAAAATTCTGATAAAAACAAAGTTTTAAAAATCTATTCAAAGAAATGCATAACTATTGACGTGAAATAAATTCCTGTAAAACAGATAAGAATTTAGGCAAAGAATATGATGGATAAGAACATTAAAATGTCTTCAGTCAGTCCTTAAAACAATTTTTCTCAAAATTTTTCTCTGGAAAATATTTATCAGTTTATGGTGAGTCTATGGTGAGCCCAAATTGTTTGACAATTATTTCTGTATTTATAATTATGGTCATTAAATTGAGAAATTTTCTAGAAGTTTATCAAGCAAAGTTTTTTTTAGACAATTCTAACATCACTGAACCCCACAGTGTTTGAAGCCATAATAGAATTCAGACCCTTTCTCCATCCCTGCTTTATAAGAAATCATCATTTTTTAATAACTACTGAATTACAAATCTATAATACTTTTCAGATAATAATATTGAGATTATCTTGTTACTATACTGTTACCAAATTACCAGAGATGACAAAAGAACCTCAAGAGATATTAGAGGATATATTGAAAATCACTACAATTGCTTAAAAAGCACATAAATACTCATTTTTTCTAAAGGGGGCTAAAGTGGAACTTCTCTTTTCAGCTCAGGAGGGGATTTTTGAAATACCTCCCTTTAACCATCTCTGCTATTACTGGTCTTATTGTTGAAAAATTTTCAAACCTATTACTATAGCGTATGAGTTGTTTTGGAGTCTATTATTTTTGGAATATTGAGAGTATTTTTCAAATAAATAGCATTTCTATCAAATTCTCTTCAAATTTAACGATATTTAAGATTAGGTTTATTTTATATCGACTCTTCTTTTGATTTATTTACAGTGAATACAATTTTTGTGTCCACTAAAAAAAAAAGGTAAAAGAAAGTAAAGTAGAAAATAAGTCTAAAAAATGAGTTCTGTCTTTATTACAAGAGATTTGAAGGAATGTGAGACCAATCCATCAAAAAAAATTTTGACTTCAATAAGCGATAGGAAGTTATTAGTCTAACATTTGGGGCAGATTTTGGTCACCACTGCAATCAAAATGATGGGTATTGTCCGTGAAATTGACAATTTGTTATGTCTATGAAATGTTTGGAAATATTGTACTCAATATAAACTGAGTACCAAAAGTAGCAAAAATGCTGTTCTAATGATCTGACTCTATAGGAGAAGATATGAAGAATTATTAATTATATCTTTGTATTAGTTTTGACAGAAATGACATCGCATTCAATACTTTATCGATTTAAAGGGACTCCAATCAGATCCCATTTTAATGAACAATTTCTAAGATTTTCATTGACTACAAATTGCACTCAAAGTATTGATACCATTAATAACGAAATTTCTAATAATAACTTCTATTTTAGTCGTTGTTTGCTCTCATCTCTCAGTTTTGGGTACAATTCGGGTAAATATATTGACACAAACAAATCCAAACTCTCCAGAGATGAGAGAGAGAGTGAGAGAGAGAGAGAGAGAGAGAGAGAGAGAGAGAGAGAGAGAGAGAGAGAATAGTCTCTGGGAGACTTAATTTGATTCGTTAGAAAATGTCATAACTTGATTGAAATTCATTGACATTCATGACATTACTTAAGACACAAATAAATTGAGTGCAATAAATTGGTTTCAAAGAAAGTTCAAGAAATTAACAAGATCTATTCACCTTTTTATTGGATCAGAACAATTTTCGATTCATTTATTAGAGAAAATTAATTCAAAAAAGTATTGAATGAAAAGAAAACGGAGAAAAGTATAGAATGAAATGAATTTGATTTGATTACTGTATCCGAACGTCACAACCAATTCATTGACAGTTCTCACAATTAATTTAAGTTCAATAAAATCCAAACAAATAATAGAAATGAAATAAGACTTCTTCTTAACCACAAGTGTCAACATTTTCCCTTCAATTTAAAGACATTCAAGAGTTCTGAAACATATCCTTATTTACTATTGTTTGTAGAATCAATCAGTTTATGAGTAGTGAAAACCATGAATATGTTGCATTTGAGCTTGTACAAAAGACAATTTCTATAAATATTTCTCAGTTTATGAGAAGTCAATTAAATTTTGTTGAGAATTATTTGAATAAAAAATGATTATTTTGTTTTGTCATTATTTGTTTTATGTATTACCACTTTCATTAACACTTGATTTTTGAATTTTTTATATTTTAAGTACACTTCACTGCCATTTTTATGAACTTAGTCGTACAGACCTTTATGTTCATAAAAACGGAAGTTTATTATAAATTTGATTAAAAATAAATACAAAGATTATTTACACTAATTATTGAAAATAATCACTAATTATTGTCTATATAAAGGATTTAAACGTATTATCGGTTATTTTCTGACTAATTTGTGAGAAATAGTGATTAAAAGACTAATCATTTGTTTGGAAAAAAATATTTCTATAATTTAGTTAAACATTTAAAAGCATTATTTGCTGTAATTTTCATTTATTCTAAGACATCTTCTGAATTACTGTTGATCTCAATATCGGTTTGGTTTTGATTTTCATATATTTCTTGTATTATTTTTTTTGTTTGAAATTTAGTTCACAAAAATGGACTTATTTTAGTATAGACTTATATGCAAAGGATTTGGTTTATATGTTCATAAAAACAAACTGTTCATAAAAATGGCAGTGAAGTGTATTGAATACTTTACAAATGTTTACAACTTTTCTATTTTGTTTGTTATGTAATGTTTGTAATATTTTGCATATTTTTCTTTGGAGTAATATTTGCAAAATGTTTAGAATCCATATAAACATTTCATTCTTTATTAATCAGAGGATTTCCTCGAATCAATTTTTTAGTATTTCTTTTTAACTATTGATTTATTATTGATGTATAAAAACAATTGTTTGATATCTGATTCAAATACAACTTTTCTTATATTATGTGTTCTAATTAAGTGTCGGTCAAACTGTCGATGGCTTTAAGTTATGATCTAAAAGTTCAACAAAAAGTTCAACTCTAAGAAAAAAGAGAAATCAAATGATTTGTCGGAAATACTTCTAATTTTGTTAATTAACGGTAAAATAATTGTCAAACATTTCAAACATTATAACTGATTGCTTGATATCAGGACTATTCAAAATTATTGAATTAATGAGTGAACATTTGTCCCATTTTTGTTAATTTCAAAACTATAAAAATATATTAGAAAAGAGTTTAATTAAATGCATTATTCATTTAAATTTAAAAGTTATCTATTAAAAAGAAATTCATTAAAAATAAATAAATTTCAGTCATTTGAGGACATCTTATAATTTGCTAAATATAGTAAATGAGAGATTAGACTTACTAGATGTATTATGAGGAATTAAGAAAACTTATTTAAAAGATTTACCATGATAATGAAAGCTAATTATATGATTTATTCTATAAAATCATTGTTTTTACTTAAATAATAAAGTTTAGATAATTATCTATTTATAGAAATAAAGATATTTTAATTGTTTTATAGATTGAATGTTAATCATTAAAAGATAATAATTAATTGTTTATTATTAACTTTAATGTTTTACTCAATTTTAGACTTCGATTATATATTAAACATTTTAACCAAAATTGTAAGTATGAATTAACTTATTTTTTTGCTATTTTACATTGTTCTAGTTCCTTTTATCATCCTAAAAGAGCAAAGTTTAATTTATATATTAATTTACAAATTAAGTGTTTTCGGAATTCATATTATTTGATATTATTTATAGTTTTGATAATTTTTTTTAAAAGTTATGTTTAAGTACTCAAACGAATATTAATTCGATAGAAATAAAACGACTCTCGACTGACAAACATTGAAATATTGAACGGATATAAGGGATGACAAGTCGTTTGAGTTAATGTATTCTTCGGTTATTTGGTTCCCAAAAAACTTGAAATTAGCCTTAATTTTAGAGTTTAGTTGTAAAACATAAAACGTTTTTAAAAGATATGCTCTGAATTGATAGAATAGAATATCCGGAACAGATTTGTGTCGTTTCTGATAAGATAGGACTACAAAACACATAAATTTAAGTTTTAATGAAAAAAAAATTTTTGTCAACTATTTTGAGCCAAAGAATTGTGAGACGATGTTTGAGCGCAGGTATAAAAGAAGCGCCAAAACCACATTCAACTATTTTAATGATCAGTCCTTAGTTTAAAATATTTTTAGTTCTAAAATAATGAATCAAATCTGAATTTTTGATTAATTATGTGCTGAGAAAATGAGTTTTTAAACAAAATTTTCTTAAGAAAAAATGTTTTGAAAGACTGAGAATATATGAGATTAAAACTGAAAGAGAGTTAAGTCAAAACTCAGGAATTAATGCATTTCAGTAGTCTTTTGTCAAAATTTATTCATTTATTCGTTCAAAACATTAATCAAATTCATTATTTCAAGACTTTATTACATATTTTTTTTATTTAAAAAATATTTACTTTTCTTTAAGGAATTCCTAATAATTTAATTAAAATCTCTTAACTTTAATAAAAAGTTATTCATTATATAATACTTTGAATTCAATATATTTTTTCTGTCAATTATTGTGTTTACGAGTGTTTATCCATTTATGTTTTTTTATTAAACTTAATTAATAGTATATTTTTAGATTAAAATATGAATTAATATTAGCTTAATAAACATAAACTAAGCGATCATATAATATGCAAAACTCTCATTTCGTTATTTATAGTTAATGTGACCGAGCAATCAATTTATAAATTTCTTTGGAAAAAATATGAAACTGATTCAGGATTTTGAATATTTTATACATTAATTTCTAGTTTAATCGATTTTCTGAGTTTAATCCTTATTTTATTTTATGAAATATGAGTTAAACTCAAGAATTTAATTATTTTAAATATAAAAGAGTTATTAATAAAAGTCGTTGTTTTCTTCAAATCGTAGAACTTTTGTTTATTTTCTTAAAATGTTTAACCATTTATAAAGAATTTTATTTATTTAGCAAATTAAACTAGATTATTTAAATGTCTAGAGAACAACATTATCACAACAATTGATTTATTAAAGTAATCGAAAGAAAATAGTATATTAAGAGTGAAGATATTAAAGGCTTTGTTTTAGTTTCATCTGAATTGATGACTATATTCTTATTTAATGTATTTCTCTTTTATTCTTTTCTTTATTAATATTATTTCCAAACATTTATTTCAGAACAGAATAAGTTGTGAATCATAAAAAAAAAGTGTAAAATAAGTTGTGACACAATAATGACTTTTCATGAAATATCTTTAAAGAAGAGAATAAGACAAATATGGAATAATTTCATTGAAATTCTCTATTTTTCACATCATTTGCATAACAACTTATTATTGTTATAAAAATCTTTATGTTTGAAGAATTTGATTTAAATCAAAATATACATAAAGAAAATGAAATAAATTATTAAATATTTTATTAAATGATCTAATAATTTGATTTTTCTTTTTATTTGTTTAATGTTTTGAAATAAAAGCCATTAAATATCGATCACTAATTGGAAAATTATTGCCGTTTATGGCTATTATTTTAATGAAATACTTAGAGCTAATGATAACTGTTTTTACTATAAAATTATTTTACTAAATATATAGAAAAAAAAATGGTATTAAACTAATAGTCTTTCGAAACATTACTTCCGACTAAATATTAAATTTTTAATTAAACGAATGATTAGTTCATAAGTAAAATAACGATTAAATCTTTGAATAGTTATTCGCAACAAATAATAATTTTTTAGAGAATTTAAGATATATTTTTGTTGACAAATCAAATTTAAGTCAAATAATTACAAAAGCCTTTTGACAGAATTCTGGCGTTCATTCCTTCTATTTAAATAAAAAGTTGAATACTTTCCAATAATACCCAAGGTTATTATCAATTATAATTCAGATGAATGACCTCCTGGCAAATACTCAATATTTTACAATTGATTTCTTTAGTGATTTTTTAGTGTAATAAAGATCTGACAAATTTTTGTGAAATATTTATCAAATTTAAAATCTGATTGAATTAGAATTTTGTCGATAACATCAAAAAGGGGTCAAAAAGGGATCAAAAAGGATCGCAATAAATCTCACTCTTCAAAAAGAAATGACTTCTCTTTGATTTGAAGAATGCATTTCAAGGGTTTTTTGCGTTAGTAGTCAATGCCAGACATTGCTATCCATTGCTTAACCATTGCCAGTGTCAGTGCACAACCCTTTATGTAATTACTTTATATGAGAAGCAGTTGAAAAAGTGGTTGATTTTTCATATCTGCCATCGATTGACACATTTAATGATCTTAGGATCGGAATAATTGCAATTTTTGTGCTGATCCCAGAGGTGTCTCATTATAGCTAACGATAGCAGTAATAAAAAAAAACTTATCCACTCATAGAGAGAACCAAACCTTAGGATTGGCCTAAATTTTAAGACCATATTTTATTTGAAACAAATTATTAAATATTTTATGTCAAAAACTGAATATTTATTTATTTTTTATCCTAAATCACCAAGCTTAAATCTTTATGATTTTATTCTCATGATTTTGAAATTTGATTTAACCATAGATTAGTTTTTTTAGTTAAACATTAATTCCTAATGTTTTAGAAATTCGTTTCGATTCATATAAATTAGTTATAAAATTGAGATAAACTTTAAATAAATTAATAAATATTTAAAATTTAAGTATAAATATTAGTCGATGTCGTGATAGCCATGAATTCCTTCTAATTATTCTCTTATTTAGAAAAAGTTTACCAAAAATTATCAAATTTGAGATAAGATTAGTTGAAAAGTGAGATCTTTTCACTGAAATCCATACCATAACTGATAAGTGGTTGCCTTCAAATTGAGGTATTTTTCGGATTTAAAGGCATATGATTTAAACCCAAAAACATAAGATTTTATTTCAACTGAAAAAGAAGTTTAAGAACATTGGATCAAATAATCTTTTTAATGGTTAGCGTTTGCGTATTCCTTCTCAGAGTTATGGCTCACATAAATTCTTATTCAGCAAAACATTCCATTCGTTTAATCGATTTAAATTTTATACCATTTTTAATGACTTTTCTATGAAAATGATTTGAGATATAAATGGAAATTCATATGGAAATGACCGAAAGTATTGCCATTATTGGCGCCGGAATCGCAGGACTCAGTGCAGCTCAAAAACTATATGAGAATGGATTTAATGATATCACTATTTTTGAAGCCTTGGATAGAATTGGAGGACGTATTTATACGATTCCATTTGGTATACAATTCTCTTAAATTGTTTCTATAAAATATTTATTGTTATAGAAAATGGTTTACTTGAATTGGGAGCGCAATGGTTGCACGGACAGACTGGCAATCCTCTCTACCATTTGGCCAAAGAAGTTGACCTTATCTCGAATCCTAACTTAGATTTCGGAATAGAAGGAACCGGAATATTTTGCACAGATTCGGGAAAAATGCTCAAAACAGAAGATATTACACAAATTGTTTTCAATTTATTCAAAATTAGGGATGAATTGAGTGAAACTCCAAAAATTGAAGGATTAGTTTCAGTCCTAAATGTTTACAAAAATAAATTTCAAGAATTTATTGAATCAGAAAAATGTCCGCCAATTGATAGGAATATGTTATGGCCTTTATTCCAGTGGTTCATCAAATTCGAGGAAATCGATAACTCTTGCGATGATCTGAAAGACGTATCTCTTTTGTCGTACACAGAATATGAAGAATGTGATGGAATCGGTTTAATTAATTTTAAAAATGGATATCAAACAGCAATTGATGTACTCTCAGAAAATATTCCCAAGAATTTCTTCCGAATGGAAACCGCTGTCAAACAAATTGAATTCTGTGACAAAACCTCAAGAATTAAGTTATTCATTGAAAACAAGAATCAAATAAAATCAGTAAAAACATTCGATCACATTATCATTACATCTTCATTGGGTTATATCAAAAACAATTTTAATTCATTCTTAGGGTCTATTCTGTCGCCATTAAAAATTGATATAATCAATGCTCTTGGCTTTGGAACCATTGATAAAATATATTTGTATTTTGAGAACCCTTTTTGGGAAAAAGATTTCAAAGGTTTGCAATTGATTTGGACCGAACATAACCACAATCTTCCCGATTGGGTTTATGATATTTCTGGTTTTGATCCGGTCAGACAACAACCAAATATGTTAATGGCTTGGATTGGAGGTAAAGGCGCCCAACAAATGGAAATAATAGAAAGCGATCAAATGGTGGGCACAATATGTGCGAATCTCTTACGTCTATTTCTACCAAAACTCACAATAGATATGCCATCAAAAGTAATTCGTTCAAAATGGGGGACAAATCCTTATATATGCGGCGCTTACAGTAATCGTTCGCTCGAATACGAGTCACTAAATTGTGAGATCCACACATTGTATGAACCCGTCTTCAAAAACAAGTACTTTAATTGTGTCAACAAATCAATTGATTGTCCACTTGTGTTGTTCGCCGGAGAGGCCACCGATAGAGAGTACTATTCGACAACTCACGGCGCTATGAGGTCTGGCCATAGAGAAGCTCAAAGACTCGTTAACTTTTACCAAACACTTAAACCAAAGTATAAACTATGAAAAGAAAGTCTAATTATTTTTAAATCATAACTTAATTCTAAAATTATATTTAATTATATTTAATGAGAAATTATTTTTAATTATATTTTATGAGCTTTGAATGAATTAAATACAAATTTTAATAAAATTAACGCCAATTTGTCAAAGAATTTATGAAATATATCACAATCTTTTGATTGAATGAGTATTAAATTATAAAATGAATTAAAAGAAACGTAAAAATTATTTGAAGGATAACTTATTTTTCAATTATAACAACAAAACAATTGAATCCCTGCGAAAGAAAATATTTGCTCTTTTTTTGTCTAATTTATCGGCAAATGAGTGGTATTTATAGAGATTTTGAGGAAAAAACCTTCAAAGAAATGAAGAGACCCTTAAATCATGTTTTTTAGACAATAAGTAATCAAACGGATGGACCAAACGTTGGATCAAATTGTAATTACAATAAAAATACAGAATATAATCGAAATTTTTATATTAATCTGGAATTTGTTTAATAAAATAGAAATTAAAAAATAAAATTTGTCGAATGTCTAAACAGAACTACTTCTTCGGGCAATTGATTCCTTTGCAGGCTTTGGCACTTTCTTTGCTTAAAAATGAAGCGGAGATCGAATACAAAACTTAATAATTATAGACAACTCAAACGAGGGTCAGCCCAACGGTTGAGTCTCTTTGAGTAGCCATTTGAAAGCATTGCTTTTTCCCTGTTCTTCAAGAGCTTTGCCGACAATATCACGACATGTCTGATGATATTCATCGAGCCATAAGATCTGATTAATTCATCAAAAAATAAGTATTAAGTGATTAACATTTGAAAGTGATTTCAAATACCCAGTCGTTTGTGAAAGAGCTCAACAATTTGTTAATGACTTAAATGTGAGGCTTTGCCCCCGACTTAACACTGACTTCACTTAACAAAAGTTTAACTATTTTTGTAATTAAAAAACAAAACAAAAGTAAAATACAATTGAATTAAATATAAAAATGGATTGTTTTTAATGCTTTTAATGTTTAATCAATTATTATATAATGTTTTCTTTAGTTTCAAATATTCTGATTTTATCGACGACTTAATTAACCGCACAATGAGTGCCACAATGAGTGCCATTCCTTATGATATTAAACTCATAGAATTTTTTTGCATAAAATTTCAATTAATTTATTGAAACAAAATATAAATTATTAGTAAAATAATTGCAAACTCTGTCTGACAAACGACGGGATATTTGGAAAATTAATGAAAAAATTTAATTGAAATGTTGTTTGACTCACTTCCTCACTGGTTAAGAGCGAAGGCTGAAGAAGTTTTGTCTGAATGGGCACAAGAGTTATTGTCTCGAATGTTAGATAACCTCTATTTCGAAAATTGTACTGAAAATGAGATAAAAACAATTCAAAATAATTAATTAAAATAATTTTTTCATTAAATGAGAATATTTGTAGCGTTTGTTAGAATAAATTTATACGAAAATCAGTTAAACTTATGATTTAAAAAAAACTCGACATTAATTTGAATACTAATCTAATTTCACAGAAAAAAGTCGTTTTGCGTTTTGCGAGAAATAAATAAAAAGTATAAATTCATTACAAAAAAAAAGAGTTATTTAAGTTATCGACTAATAAATCAAAAAACATCGCATTTCTAAAGAGGTCTTAAAAATTAAAAGTAATAACAAAATTAAAAAACGATTTGTTTTTCTAATCCTAAAAATTAGATTTTTGTTTGTTTTGTCTGCAAAACGACACTAAATCACGAGATTTGTGTCTTTCTATTGAAATAAAAATTAATTTATGGCTAAAACCATAGAATTCATAGAAAAATATTTAACAAAAATGAAAACCAGTCTAATAATGAGCCCTACCTTTGTGTTGGCCTTTTTTATTATGACCAGGTTTTCGATTCTGATACCAAACTTGTCCTCTTCATAAAAACCAGGCTCATTTGAGAGAACCATGCCCTCAACCAATCCGGGGTCATCCGGTTGAGGCCTATAACTGATACCCATCGGTCCCTCATGTACATTTAGAAACATTCCGACGCCATGACCCGTGCCGTGCAGGTAATCGAGTCCGACCTCCCACAACGATTTTCGCGCCATTGTGTCCAACATCTGACCCTTCAATAGTTGGGGAAATATGGCTGAAGCCAGAGCTATATGACCCTTAAGGACACGAGTAAAACATTCCTTTTCAAAACTAGAAGGCGTTCCCAAATGTATGGTTCGCGTAACGTCTGTCGTTCCGTCTTTATATTGAGCGCCGGAATCACACAAATAAATTTCTTCACAACTGAGTACACGATTTGTTTCTTCAGTCACTCTATAATGAATTATAGCTGCATTCGGTCCCGAAGCAGATATTGTCTCAAAACTGGGGCCGACATAATCTTCTTGAGTACTGAATTAATTTGTAAATTAAAAAATAAGTAAAAAATGTCATTTTTTGTAAATAAAGTTTAATACCTTCGGTATTCTTCCAATTTTTTGGCGGCAGACAATTCATCGACATCGCCTTTGGGAACGTTGTCTTCTAACCAGGCAAAGAACTCACACAAAGCGACCGCATCTTTGATCTGAGAGAATGAATACGAAATTAATTATATAAATGTTATGGAAATGTGATGCAAATCAAATGAAATGTCCCTCACATGTGATCTTTTCATGCCTTCGATTTCAACAGCATTTTTCACGGATTTCTTGAGTTGGACAGCACTCAGACAGTCAATTCTTCTGGAGTCTGGGATCAGACTGACTAGAGAGTGGCTTGACTTTTGGCTTATCTATTGATAAATCATTGAATAATAAATTAAAATAGTTTTCGCTAATAATTAATAACATTAATAACACTTCAATTAATAAATGGATTTTCAAATAAGTTTAGAAATGGTCTAAATGTAAGCGACCGCAACAAAACTCACCCAAATCTTTCCCGGCTGTTGACTTATCAACCATTTGAGGAATTCTTTGATCATTTTATACGGACGTAATTCGATATTCAGACCTGAATTTTGATGATTCAATGAGACGTCTATTTGTAAATGTTTGGTCGCTTCGGGCGTTAATTTATTTTCATCGATAAATAAACTGAAAAAATGAATAAAAAAATGAATAAAATTTTCAAACAAATGATTCGAAAAGAGTTGAGATTTAAATTTAAGATAAAATCATTGAAATGTTTGCTTACTATATATCTTCTAAAGTTATCACTGAATAAGCGAAGAAAACTGGATTATAGTCGATGTCAGAGCCCCTAAGATTGAATAACCATGCTACTTCGTCCAGTGCTGTCACTATTAAAGCTACCGCTCCTTTGTTTTTGATTTCTTCACGGATTTCAAGGATTTTTTCTCTCCAACCCTTTCCCGCATATCTTATATCCAAAGGTTCGACAGGATTTGATGGCGGTGCAGGTCTATTATCCCAGACCTGATCCACTAAATTATCACTAATTGGCACTAATGTATGGCCGGCCGACTCTAATTGAGTGGCCAAAGGTTTCCACATTTCAGAAGATATCACAAATGGGTCGACACCGACTCGACTACCGTTTGACAACTTTTTGCAGAGCCATTCGCCCTGAGTCGGCGTTCCCGGAATGGCGTCTTTCATTAATGTCCAGTTTTGATCCAACTGTTTTTGGGCCTGAAGGAAATACCTTCCATCAGTCCAAAGGGCCGCCTCTTTCATTGTTATGATTGCAGTGCCGGCACTGCCATCAAAGCCGGAAATGAATGCTCGGCGCGCATCACATGAGGCGATGTATTCACTTCCGTGAGCATCGGCTGAGGGAACGATATAGGCCTGAATCGGTTCGGACACATAATTGGAGTTTCGCATCAGAGTTCTCAGCCTTTTGAGTATATGACCCGTAGTTTTGTTCGCCATATCCAGAGGTTCGTTTTTTATCACGAAATTGAGGGGTTCTTCGTCTGAACTGTCGTTGTAGTGATCGTTACCTGAATTGTAGTTCAAATTAAATTGTATTTGAATTTACTTTAATTGAAAAAAAAGTGGAAAATATTATAAGTTGTTAATAAAACTAACGATTTTTATTGTTATTCAGATAAGAGTTTACACCAATTAGTGTTACTTTTGATTAGATGTTAGACCAAAATCACACCAAAAAATTTCCAAAAACGTCAAAAGGAATGGGATTTTATGATTAGATAAAGTTATCGTAAAAATGATTGAATGACGGCTTTAGATATGATTAGTGGCCATAAAAGCTATAAATTAATTATAGTTTTTCTAAATTGAAAATCATTGGGTGTCAGACCTCCGAGACTATAGGGGGTATTGCGGGCGAGTGCGAGATCGATGTTTTTAATGGACGGACTGCTCAAAGAAGCCATGGATGAGGCAAAAGCGGCCGCCATTTGTGGATTACCACTCGCGACAGCCAAATATTTTAAAGTTTCGGCCACTACTGAAGGAAAGGCTACGGCAGCGGCCGCCTGAGCATCGATTACATCCTGAAGGTTAATACTGGAAGCGAGAAGTCCTTCACTGGAAGCGCTTAAACTCCGTTCTTTAGAAGTGGACGCACCGACTGCTGAGTTTTGAGACGCAGATATTAGAGCGGAGGGATGTGTCGAAGAACCGTTCCTAAGGTTAGCTTCTGGCGGATGATTGTGTTTATTGTTTGCCTTTTTTACGCGATTGTTTACAGTAACAGCCCGTCCCGGACACTGTCTGTCTCGGGAACAGCGCCAGTAAACAGTACCGTCTTTTCCATCTCTCACTTTATTATATCTGTGACCCTCGAAAAGGAGGGCTACACCTCCTCTTTGAGTGGCCACATATGAACACGAGTTGGAGTCCATCACAACATTAACTTTTTTAATCACAAAAATCACAACTCAAGAGAACAAAACAGATATTGATTTGAATATCACAAGAAAAGAGCACCGGGTGGTAGTCCTTAAGGGGACAGTCATTATCACATTTCGATTTCAAGCAAAGAGCGAACCAACAAAACAAATATAAAAAAACTTTTTTAAGTTTAAGCAAAACAAACGAATAGTTTTGGTGAAGAGTTGAAGCAGTGATTGAGGGGCGCAAGAGTTGGTCGACAGGACAGGCGCTGATGGAGTGCGAGAGACGGCTAATAATCGGTGATATACTTATTGAAGGCTACATCAGCAGCAATACAGCGATCGACTACTTCTACTGAAGTCACTATTGAGGTCAACGAACGCAAAATTATGTCTAACGAGTGCTCTCCAGGCATTCCAACTCCAAAAGTTGGCAATGGATTCAACGGATACATGGATTGGATGTAAAGGCTATAACTTATTCAATAGAGGAGTCGATCGCGACATTAATATTCATGAAATGTAAAAACCCGTAGAGAGTGGACGACAATATATGGCACACAATCAGAGATCACAACAAATCAACACTCGATTAGAAACTGATTCGTAAGAGTTTTGGCGGAAACAAACAATTTATCCGACAAAGGGTTGAGACAAACATTGATTACATGAGTGACTGTCAGTCAACGCAAGTCTGAGCGCACGAATACTTTTTAGAAAACTTTTGAAAAGAGTTATCCCAAACAAAACAAACGCAACTCTGAGAACAAGAATTTAGTGAATGTTTGAGGAGAAGAACAAAAGTTTGTCGCACAAGACGTTTGTTATGACGTCTTCTGGAAAGTCATGTCTTATTTGAATTAATTGGAAAATCGTTTTGTAGAGTTTGGTTGGAGAGGAGGACAGCACTCATGAGTGGGAGATATGGCATAAAGATATTAAAGAATTGGTTGAGGAATGTAGAAAAGTGGTTGTCCTAATAGTTGCTGTTTAGACCAACTGGTATTAGACCTTCTAGTCTGACGGGATTGGATTATTTGCAGCCTTCGGCTCTGGTAGGCATTTCAGTTCATCGCAGGGCATTGGCCTGCGCTCAAACTCACACTTATTCAGCCTCTGTTGCAATGGTTTCACAAAAAGAAGAATAAATGAATTGAGTCTATGTTTTGAGAGTATATTTAACTCTTATATATATATTAAGGCATTTTATAAATACACTTTTGGTCTAATAATAAGATAATGCTATATATCATTGGCAACAAATTGACGCAAACCTAATCAAAGGCTGCTCTCTATCCCATCCCAGGCCTACCCTCTCGTCTCTGGAGTGTTTGTCGCTCAGCCCTCTCTTTGCTCTCTAACAAACATTTGAGGCATTTTTTGGGCGCACCTTTTAATGGGTTAACACAACTATTATGTACTGCAAAGCCATCACTTATATAATCAACGGGAGATATAGCTCTGGTGGAGTGCAGCTGAGCACTGGCCCAACTCTGGCTCATGAGGGAGGGTCACGCAGGACGAGACAAGAGTTATTAAGCATTTGTGAGCACCACTCGCCACAAGAATTATGTTCTTTTGAGCCAACCATCCCTACAATCGGTGCAATTGAACGCAATCTCATCTGATCTGCATCTCATCCCTTGTGCTCTCTATCCCTCTCTATCCCTATCCCTATCCCTGTGTACTCCTATTATAGGCTTTTCCTCCACTGTTTGCCTCTTTTTCATTGATATTTTGAACTATTAGTCAATTAATATTCTAATAGCGTTTTAAAACTCGTTTGACTCGTATTTATAGACACCAATTGATATTCATTTCATGCCATCCCTTGGAATACCTCAAAGGCTCAAATAAGTAGAGAAGAGTTAATACAGACTAAAAGCACAGCATAAATGTACTAAAATATAAATTGTATACAAATATAGACAAAAACAGACCAATAAATTACATAATCTCTTAACTCATTACTTATTACTTATAACTCACCCAATATTTGACTCCAATTTATTCAATACTCGAATACATTGAAAATATAAACAATTTTCGGTCAAATCGTCAAATGATTTGTTTTAAAAATGTTTTTAGTTTTCATTTTATTATTTGACAAAACTATTATTTCCAGACTCAGAGATGACGTCAATGCCGGCACAACACAGAGCACAGCACAACACAGCCTTCACTCACTACTACTCCAATAGTAGTCCCCAAATAAGAGAAGCGCCAAATATTTTTTGACGAAATCTCATTAGAATAACAATTGTTTTGAGTCATCTTTGATTGACCAAGATCAACCTATTCTCAAAAGTGATATTAAGATGAAATGCATTTATTAAATACAATGAGTGTTCAAAAACTGAATGATAAGACAATTACATGTTTTTAGGGTAAATGTTAGCTCAGTGTTAGCCCAGTGTTAGTTTATTTTATTGCCTAAAGAGTTGAGTGAAAGTAAAGTTAGTGTTAGTTATGATTGAAATCTAAAGAAATTGAGTTAATTTAAGAGTGACTTAAATGAGAGAATATCTACAATAAGAGTATATCTCTTGTTGTATATCTGATGGATATCTCTAATAACGAACATTAAAATCAAATAAATTTCAATAATTTCTTTGAATTAAAGACAATCGACAAATGATTGTATGAAATGCAGAATCTTTTACTCTTTTACTTTTGACGTCTGCCGTAATCACGATCTCAGATGAGATTTGTGGACGTCTTGTCAGCCAAAGTTCGCTTAATTAAAATTGTGGTCTTCCACACAACAAACCGGTACAGAAAATCAGTTTTGAAAGGCTTTTATCGGTGGGCGCTATCAATGGCTATCAAATGCCAATTGAAATGATTGAACGCTCGAAACACTCAAAATTCAAATCCAACAAAAAATTTAATATTTTGCCCTTTAATTGATTATTTTGGCTGATATTTGATTTAATTAACTCCAATTGAATTCTTGTTGGCGTTTATTTCGGTCCAAATCATAATAACTAAGAAAAGGAAATTTTGATTTTCGTCTGATTTCTCTCTAACTTCTCTTTGACTTCTCTCTGATTACTTCATTACTTGATTTGGTCGACAATTTTCTCACTCATTATATATTTGCAAAATTAAAGATAAGACACTATATTTAATATTTGCATAACTATCTAATCGGAGTTCAATTCTGTCCTCTCGTCAGTGACCTCAACACTAGTATTAATTTTTGTCAGTGCCTTTCGGTCAAGACTTTCCTCTCATTAACTCTGAGCTCTTTCGTCAAAACAGAAAATAATTTTTGTAAAACTTCTACTCCAATACATTTCATCGGATAATAGCGATTAAATTTCACCCCTTTATTCACTCCTTTATTCACCCCTTTATTCACCCCTTTATTCAAAAAATTTATTTATTATTATTTGTAACCCATTCTAACTTCAACTGATTCTAACCCATTAACTTAATTACGTTCTGAAAATTTAAAAAATTAAGAAAAAAAAAGTTTTTTATGTGATATCAGATCAATATTCAGTACTTAATCTCATTTGCAGTTAAATTGCAGTATAAGTCGAGTATAAGTCGAATATAAGTCGAATAAATGCCAAATAAATACCTGAACTAAGAATTTAAATAATCTAATGATTGAACTTTAAGACCAAGAGTCAAAGAGTCAGTACTTTTATTTATTTTCTTCTTTTCTTGTATTTAATGACTGAAAGAATTCAATATCTGTGGTATCAGTAGATTAAAAACAATACATCAAATGAGTGGTGATTTGAAAAAATGAAATATTGTTTAAAGTTTTCTCTGACATCTACTGAATCTCTTTCTCAGTGGAGATGTTTTTGGAGATAATTTATTTTAACTAATTTCGAAATCTAAGGTATAATAACCCCTAAAAAATCTGAAAACTATTTAAACATTGCATAGAGAGCAGTATAAAACTCTTTTTGGCCAATAATATCGACTACACTCCAAATAGGAGTCGACTTACCATTAATTTTGCTCAACATTTGTGAATACCTGAGAATATACAGTACTTATCAGTTTATGGAGTTCTCAGTCGAGAGCTGTGTTTCATAAATATTACTTCACTTGAGAAGAGTTAGAGAATAGTTAATTCATTTTGTCTGTAATTTTTCAAATCATCGATTAGAAGACTTTTCAAAATTCAAAAATAAAATTATTAAATGATTGCCCGCTCTCTTACTCTCTTACTCTCTGTCTCTCCTTTCCTTTCCTTTCGTTTGGTTTCGTTTCCATTGCTTTCCTCTCTTTTATGTTTCGCCTCTCGTTTTATCTCTAAAGGCTTTAAAATTCAATGCTATGTATGCTATCATTTGGAATAAAATTGCAATTTATATGAGTTTAATAGAGTTTAGTTGAGTTCACTTCTGACAACTTTAATAATTTTCTCTAAAAATTTATTCTTTGTTTCAAAACAATATATTATATTAAATATTGTATTAAATAAATAGTTTGTTTCAAACATCTATTGAATATGTATTGAGAAACGAATTAAGACAATAACCAACAAAAGAAAACTAATTTCTTCTATTATTTTTGTTTCGTAAACAGAATTCATTTTTTATTAATCTTTCGTGAGTTTAAGTTAAACTGAAAATTATAGGACTTATAATTAATGCAAAATACAGCAAATAATCTGTTGTGAATACTTTTTGCAAGAGTAGATTTTTTTTCCTTTTCACGCAATTTCAAGAATATTTGTTGTTTTTCTCCACCAAATGCTCCAAATAATAATGTTTTGCCCGAAAAACTCTTTGCAATCGATAAGTCTCTCACGAATTGTTCGATAAAAAAAGTTTTATAACTGAACTCAAGTTTTTGAACGCCGGGTATGTGTTTAGAGATGTTTAGAGCACTTATAGTCCTGAATACTAAACATTTGAGTAATTTAGTTCTTTACAGAATTTTTGCATATCTTATGGTTTGTCTGTCATTTGTTGGCCGAAAATATTCGTTTGCGATATTATGGGCACGTATTGAGAATAATTAATATCATAGAAAATTACACATTGTCTGCAATAAGATTTATTTCACATAGATGAAATATTGCCCCAACAACAACAAAATAAATCCGTCTAAGGGTTAGCCCTTTGAAGAGCGTGAATGTACTTATATTTTATTAATATCTTAAATGATTCTCTACTCTAGTATTGAACGTATATTAGACGTGTTCTTCAAATTTAACTCAATTTTCATCATTAGCTCATGAGCTGAGCAGTGGGTCTCTCTCTCTCTCTCTCTCTCTCTCTCTCTCTCTCTCTCTCTCTCTCTCTCTCTCTCTCTCTCTCCACAATTCAATAATTATTAAATCATAGGAATGTTCTTTAGTAAGGGTTGAGAACCTATAATATGAAAAATATTCAGTCATGAAAACCAATCCTACGATTGCTCTAAAGGTAGAGAATAAATGTCTGATAAAAATAAATAAGAAATAGAGGTTGAGTTCGAAATAGAATTCGAGATCATAGCCGAGAGCATATGAATCGGGGCCCAACTCAGCCGAAACATTTCTTATCTAAATTTATTCAAGCCTTCCATCAATAGATGTTTTAACGAGTGCTGTACTGAAAGACCAAATCCGACGACAAAACTAGATTTACCACAAAGATTACAATGACAGAGCACCTTGGTCATTCCTGAATTAATTAATATTAATTAGAATCAGAACTAAATTGATTTTCTTGATTTTCAACTTCAGTATCAAATGTATAAAATTGATTGTCACTGAATTCCTGAAAAAAAGTTCAAATTAAGGCTTAAAATACTTTATAAACCCTAAGTTATATTCGACTACACCTAAAGATTTTAAGTAATGGTTGGCCTAAAACACGATTATTTCCATAAGTTTATTATTTATCTTTAATTTATTAGTTCAGATGTAATTCTGATAAACATTTACTCTATAAATGGCTATTCATTGCATTTAATATTTCCAACAAATTTAAAGAGTATTCAGGTTTTGACTCATTATAATTTTGGTCTATTTTTCTCTTCCATTGCATTCAAGTTTTTTTAATAAAAATTCTGATACTGAATACTGAGTACTGAATGCCTTTTTTAATGAGTTGCAACTTTTATCCGGATAGAAATAAACTTTGTTATTAATGGCAGAAAATTCTGAGAACTGGAATAATATAGCAATAAAAAACTGGCCTATATTTGAAGGCAACAAAATATCTAAACTTAAGTTTAATTATAAGTTTTATAAAGGATTTATTTATTTATTTTTGGCGAATAAATAATACAAATTAGAATAATTAATGACTTTAATGGCGTGAAAATACGATAACGAAATATTAGAATAATTCATACAATGGTTTGAGATAATTGTTTGCCATTGAGTCCATTAAAGCCCTTATCAATCATCTCAAGACATGTATTCTTAAATACAAATTTCAAAACTTATGGATCACTTAAGAGTCAAATGTTTTGATTAAATACAAAAAGAAAGAAAAATATTTGAAGATATTATGTAATGCTTTATATTATGAAAATCGCGTTAAAATATTAAAATATTAAACAATTAGTCACTCGTTTTGAAAGTGGTTTTCAATAATTCCCGAATGAATTTCGTGTTTATTAAAAATTATTAATTTTATAGCATTTCTTAACCTCAATATGTTTTTTAGAGATAAATGTTTTTAAGTTCTTTAAAAATGAGCTTGTAACTAATATCTCATTTGTTTTATTCTTTACTAAATGACTCAGAATAAAATCCAATTCATGGCATAATTTAATGAATAATCTTCTAATGAAATCATAGATTAAATATTATTGTATTAATGACTTAAAATTGATTTAAATTATTAAAAAACAAAACAAAATTTTGTCGATTAATAATTAAATACGAAATTTAGAAATATTTTGGTAAAGATTTTGGTCCAAAATTATACCGAAATGATGTATAAATTAGTCGTTAAATTCAATATTTTTCAAATTTAATTAATTAGTAGTGTTTCTACAAAAGTTAAACTCTTCTCTTGAAAATCGCTTTCAGCTAAAAGTCAATTAAATTCTCAATTTTTTCATTATTTTAAAGTTTACTTTCACTTAAAGAAAAAGTTTTGACTCTTTAGAAGAAAAAAGAGAAAAACTTTCCTCTAATGATAAGCAAATATTTTATAATTGACTCGATTTTTAAAAATCTGAATTTTTGTAATTTTACTCTTAGTTTTCTACAAACATTTTCTCAACTTTTGAAGTTTAGTAAAGAATTTTAAGAAATCTTATCGATTAAAAAAAACATATTCTGCCCCAAAACACCTGTTTGTAGGCTTCAATTGATTTCTAATATCACTTTTGTGTGGTTTTCCTCTTTTACTTAATCTTTTATAAAATATTTAACTGGTCTTAACTGACCCATTGCTTAACTGATGAAAAGTTAATATTATTTCACAGTATTTACCAAATCGACAAAATCACAGTTCAAGTGCACTCTTGACTCCACTACAGACCTCCCAATCCTCGACAAAACCGCAAATTCATAACAATTAATTTTTTTTGTCCAAATAATCGAACTTTGGATTAATTATAGTTAAAGATTTATGAGCATGGCACTTTTAATGGTTTAAAGTTGAGTTTTATAAAATTTAGATCTGATATATTAGATTGACCTTATTCTTTATCAATAATAAATTGATTTTGTTCTAATGAAATGACTAATTTTCAATTCATATATAAAATAGTGAATGCAATCTATTTAGGCTATTCATTAAAAAGTAACTTGTTGTTAATGCAGAACAAATTTTATTATTCCATTAACTTTTTAAATGAGATATAAATAATGTTTATTCGACTGATTTCATCATTTTTTGACAAATTTTAGATAATTTTAGTCGAATTTCATCGAAAAGGTGTTAATATAATTCAAATTTAAAACTTTTGACTATAAAAAGAGTTATTTAATACGTTTTTAACAAATTTAAAACGATTTAAAAGTTATTCAATGCTTAAATTTGCAAATGAATTGAGCAAGGTTATAAAGCAATAATTATAATAATGATCATTTAATAAAATGTTAACGAAAATAAATCAAAAACACATTTTAAGTTTTAACAGTTATATAATATTTATATAAAAAGTTATTATTAATAACTTAAAAGATAACAATTTTTGATTTTATAATAAAGACTACAACAAATGCATTCCTCGAATTTAATTTAGAATTTCCTCAATAATAATAAAAACAATTTATTATAAAATGTATTATTAAAGTATTGGTAATAATAGGAAACTTCTTTCAAGAAAACAAAAATAATAATTATTGTTATGATTATCGACTAAAACACTTCATTCAAATTAACCCTCACTTAAAGTTTAAGATTATTTTAAAAGACATCGATTACTCCAACTTTTTTCTTATTTATTTGTTTATATTTTCTTATTAACCAACAAATGTTAACTTCGAAGTGTTGGCTACAAATCCCTTCATATTTAAATCAAAAACTATTATCTCTTTTTTAATTTAATATTTTATAAAATGATTAGTTATTATATCAAATATTTAAAGTGAGTATCAATTGATTAAATTTACCTAAAATTATCAAGATAACTCTACAATAACTTGATACAAAAATAAAATAAAATTTTAAATACTTGAAGAAATTGAGCAAGGTTACATTTGAAATTTATTCGAGTCACTACCAACTCATTTATATGAACTTATTTAAAAAGAAGGCAATAAAATTGATAAATAATTTTTCATAAATTTAACCTTTTTTTAAATAAATAATTACTAAAATGAACTTATGATACGCATATTTAATAAACCTAGATCAATTATTATATGAAAAATATATTAATAATTAAGTTAAAGTCATTAATCTTTTTTAGTAATTTATGAATTGGTTTTTAATTAATATTATTAAAAGTACCTTGATGATTTTCTATTATTGTATAAACAATGAACTGTAAACACATTTAATATTTACAAATAAATGAGTTTTAATATATTTTATTGTAATTCAATTCAATTAATAAATAATCTATCAACATTCATTTTTCTTGTATTACCAAGTTTAATTAGTCGTAATGATAAAAACTCTACTATAATATGATTGAAATGATATGAATTTATTTTGGAGAATATAATCTTGGACAATACATAATATGGTACATAACTAGAGGTTAAGATTATTTAAATTTTGAGCTAATTTTTAATTGTTTTTAATCTTATGATCACTGATTACTGACAAAACGATAATTAGTGTTTAAGTATCGCTTTAAACAAATTTCATTAACCATTGGTTTGAACCGTAAAAGCATTTATTAAAATGTTTGTGGGTTTGAGGGGTTTGAGGGGTTCGTTACGCTTTTCAAAACTATTTGGAATCATCTTCTGATATGTTTGATTAAAATTTGAAAATGTTCATGATAACAACATTCTGGTCATCAGAGATAGGGTCATCTCTCAGAGCTAAGGAATAGTATTTTTATTAAGACCTGAAGGCAATTAACCCCAACATTACTTAAAAGCAAATGTTAAATAAAGTTCAAGTAATTTATAAAACCATTTAAAGACCATAATTGTGAAGTCATTGGTAATACTCGACCAGAATTTCAAATCTCTGCACATTTTTAAGTCTAATTGAGAGTAATTTCAAAGAGATTTCGGCAAAAAATTCATTTTTTTCTAACATTTTTTCTAATCTAAGTCTCAGTTTTGAAGTCAGTTTAAAGTAAAGTCAGTAAAAGATATTTATTCTGATCCTTAAGATATAACTCTATATATTTTATTTATAAGTTTTTTAGAACTGGAGAACAGAACAAAAGGTCTATCAAAGGTTTCTCTTATTTGATTGGCAAAATATGAACAAGCACAAATTGAAAAATATAAAAATGGTTCACAATGGGTGACAATTATTTTTTAGTTATACAATAATTATATAAAAAGTATTTCTCATTTAAAATGATTTAATTAAAACTATTGATAGTAAAGTCAATCATTTATTGCCCTAAAATTTAATCCAAAGTAATACTAAATGTAAAAAAAAGTGTAAAAAGATCTCAAAATAATCCTATTTTTTTAATTCGATAAAAATAAAGGTTTAATCACTTTAATTGATAACATTTTTTCTTATACTTCTGCTGTTAATTATGAATAAAAAGTGTTGAAACTAACAATTTTTAAATTTAGTTTTACCCTTAAATATGTGTTAATGAGTAACACATAATAATAATAATTATTAAGTATAAGTTTTATACGAAAAAGTAAATCGAGTTTTTAATATCTGATTAAATAATCAGTGATTCTAATCTGGATTTGATATTTTACTAATTATTTTAGAAGTTTTAATAGTATTATCAAACCATAGACGGAGCCATAGCTATAGCCAGTGCTCACAATTTATTTAATTCGTTACTTTTAAGTTAAAAGTTTTAAATTAAATTAATTCAAATTTAAAGTTAATGTAGTTTAAAGTTTATTTTGAAGGAATTTCATATTTATTTCACTCAAATTCATTTTAATTGATTAAAACTTTAAGGTTTAGAAAAATACAAAAGTTTTGATTTTGAAAAATTATTGGCAAAAAATTTGAGCCCAAACTTAGAATTTTAATTTGAATTAAGTTAAAGAAATAAAGCACTGAATTAAATTAAAAG
Organism: Galumna obvia; assembly: GCA_034695785.1. Taxonomy (NCBI): domain Eukaryota; kingdom Metazoa; phylum Arthropoda; class Arachnida; order Sarcoptiformes; family Galumnidae; genus Galumna; species Galumna obvia. The sequence continues at coordinate 46,578 of JAQFZM010000043.1, forward strand.
GACTTTTAATTAAATAATCTTTAGTCTAACAAATAAACTTAAGACCAGTTTTAAGAAATGTTCAGAATTTAATTTATTTCATAAGAATTTGAAGTTTATATTAATATACATTTGTTAACAAAGAAATCAATCATTTGGTTTATAGAGTTGATCCCATTTTTGTACCGCTTGTGTTCTGTTTGCTATTATATTCATTATCAGAACTGCTGGAACCACCACTACTACCCGAACTCATTGGTGTCGCCCTCAAGGAATCTGAGAAGTTCTGCCGATTTCATCCAAAAGTCAGACATATTTTCAACGCGGAAACGAAGTTTAGCCCAAACGCCAATTAGAAACCCAAAAGTGAGTCCTAAGATGAGAACCACAATCGCTTCAAAAGATGCCATTTGTGTCTATCACTAAATGTCTTTGATTTTAATGTCTTATCGGTTATAGTTTTAAATGTCTAATGAATTTAAAATAAAATAATTGTCGATAGAATTCAAAATATTTAATTAATTATGAAAATCGCGTTCATATAAATCGAAATTTTTAAAGTATTAGTTATAAAAAAAGGATTTAATATGAGATCAGTGGCTCTAAATTAATGAACTAAACTTTTGTTTTAATAGAAGTTATGCTTTTTTTGTTATTATTTTTAATAATTAGTAAATATTAATTAAATTTATATATTTCTTTATAAATAATAAGTGTTTTAAATATAAAAATTAAATTAAGAGTTCGTATTATTTGATTTAAATAATAATTTTCTCAATTCTATACATGACTTAAGAGAAGAATCGGAATAAATGAGAATAAAATCCAAAACTAGGAATAAAATGGAAAAAATTATATCCCGAATAAATTTCACAACAATTAATAAATGCATCCAAAGAAAAGTAATGGATTCCCCAATTTTGGCCATTAGTTTTCCAAACATTTTAATAATTGATTGGATAATCCCTTCCCAACCTTTTTCTTTTAAAACTTTTAAATGTGTTTTAGTGGTTAATAATGTTTTGGCCTCTGTATGAAATGTCAACTCAGATGACCACTGAGATGTCCATTGAGATGTCCATTGAGGTGAATACTGGAATGTCTTCGTATAACTATTTTCGTCTATAATTAAAACTAAAGTTTAAAAGTTTTCAAAAGATTTTGGGAAATATTTACCACTTTTTGGTTTAGAAAATGAGATAAAAATTATCTGAAAAATTGTGAACAAAAGTTGAAGGAAACGAATGATAGACATAAATCAGTTTTGTGTAGAAATACTCTAAAATAATATTCAATTGAAATATCACTCAAACGACACGTGAATTATATATGAACTTAATTTGGAGTTCAGGGAATTCGATGCAACCGATTATTAAACAACTATCCACTGGAAATGGCAATTATCCAACTTATCTGATGAATACAATTCCCTTTAATATATACTAAACACAAATAAGAAAATTTTTTGATCAAAATATTATTAGGAATTTGTATATAAATAGGACTTTACTCATCAAAACTAACTTTAAAATAGAAAACTTATTTTAAAATTTACTCGAATTTAATTTTAGAAAAAAAATGACTTAAAGATTTCGTTCCGACCTTTTCAATGGTTTGAATGTCGAAAATTTAAATAATCTATGAAATGAAAATATTAATTCAATATTAATTCAAATAAAAGAATAAATATAACAATAATGTAGGGCTCGAATCACTTATATAACCGTTTTTTTTGACTAAATCTCATTCAAATTATTTCCATTTGAGTTAAGAAATGATTTCTATTTATCTATTAATTAGTTTGACTCTCATTTGGAAGAGTAGTTGCGATCAAATATTAAACGAAACAACAGAAAGAAAGTTAAGTAACGATGGAATAAAGAATCCGTTAGTATTTAAACCCGTATTCAATCTTAAATTGGAAGCGCCCACACATTCTGATGATGAATATGAATACGTCGACGATTATGACACGTCTTCGACTATTGACATCCATTCGACCATCGATTCATCAAATTGTGAATTAATTTGTCTTCAAAAGGAATTCGATTCAATTAGTTCTCTGACATTCAATAATTCGAGTCAAGAGATGGTTATATTGTTTTACGACAATTGCTTTTGGATGGTTAACATCAAAAAGAATTTAAGTCTTTCAAAGAAGACATATGGAAAACAACATCCCTTTCTCTTCGACAGAATTGAAGCTTCTTTTGCGACTCCGACTTCAAATAATGAGATAAATGTGACCGCAATCTTTACATCGGGTTTATCTTCGCAGTCATTTCTATTCCAAGGAATGACTTATAAAGAATCTATGAAAACAATACATCCCTTTCCGGGTTTAACAGCGGATACAAAGTATCCGATTGACGACACATTTTATTGGTTTGAGAGCCAAACGCTTTACTTCATTCAGAGAAGTCTTTATTATGCGTACGATTTGGACAAAAGAGAACAGATTTTTGGTTTTCCTCGAAATTTAAATGACTTCGGTTTAGATGAAAACCAAATAATTACTTCTGTGACAGTCATTCAAAATGAGATCTATTTCTTCAGTGAAACTAATTTCGCCATTTTTTCTGTCGAAAGTCTTGATAACAATAGTGCGGTATTTTCTGGTCGTTTGAGTGAATTCATGGATATGCGCACACTTTTCCTCAAATGTCCCGATATTTCAATGCGTTCCGTAGTTTTTAAACAAAAATACCCAAACAATAGTTCGGAAGAGTATAGTGATTACGAAACGGAAAGGGATGTCTCAATCAGACTATTCCTAACTCTAATAATTTTGTTCGCTATTGTTATAATCGCTTCAATTATTTTGGTATTCGTTTTGATTAGAAATCAGTCAATTCGTAAGAAAATGAATACAAGAGATGAAGATATTGAAGGATCGCCACAACCAAATGTAAGAGAAGTTTCAGCTAAAAGTAAAAGTATTACTAAAGAATTAAAACAAAAGTCCAACAAAATTGAAGAAAAAGATAAGCCGTTAGTCAACAAAATTATTGTTTATTCGAGTGGAAAGTCTGTGTCAACTAATGCTGTCATTAAAGTCAAGATCTGATTCATTCAATCAATTTATACTCTTTTTTATTGTATTTTATTGTTTGAAACCAATTAAATAAAATTTCATTAAATTTGGGTTAAATTCAAAGCAAAGAAGTGAAGTAATTAGTGTTGAATTGACTCATTTTTACATAGTTTTCATAATTCAAATAATTTAAAAGATTATAATTGAAATGAATATTACAACTAATGAACGGATATTTGTGTCAATTAATAATATATCGACACTAAATAATATAAAAACAAATATTTTAACTAATTTTTAGTGAAAACAAATAGTAATAAATGAGGAAAATATGTGAAAATCTGTTTGTTTTGACTATAATTTCGAGTTAACAGAAATTCCTTTTATAACTCATAAATTGGTTTCAAATAAAACAAAATTTATAATAAAAATAATTAAAATACAACTAAAGCCGTGAAATATGTTTGGTTTTAGGGCTCAAAGATATGAATTAGTTTTAAATGTAATAAAAATTTAATTGAACTCAATTACAGTAAAACTAATCAATCGTTTGAACAAATATTCACTGAATTTACTGATACTTAATTTCAAAGCAAACATACGATAAAACAACCAAATTCTCATAAATTAGTCGACGACTCAAATAATTGCAATTATATTGAATTAAAGATAAAAAATATTATTAATTGCGAGCCTTAAGATAAACATCACATTTGAAAACATATATCCGTTTATATCACAAAATGAATGAATCAAAACAAAGGATTCATTTCTCCGATCCTTAATTCGAATAATATTCTAATGAAATGCTTTGTTTCGAATCTAATTCTTTAGTAATTAAAGGTTTAAATAAAAACTTAAAAGTAAGTGAAATAATGACACCAATTATTAACTAATTTAATGATAATTATTGTAAATAAACTTTTCATTTATTGTACGAAAAGTAAGTATTTTTTTGATGAAAATTGTATGAAAGGTAGTCCTGATTTTGTTGTTCGAGGAGTAGTTGTCATGCGATCGATGAATGGCTCACATGCTTTGCTTTGATTGCAAAACATAACAAATGACGAAATAGTCATTAATTGACGTCAGACTACAGACATTTCGAGGGATTTGTATTTAATTTAAACAAAATATGTTTAAACAAATGTTTTCTTTTATGAAAAGAAGAATAAAATTTGAGGTAAAGTATTGTTTAGATTATTGTTGAATACAATTAAGTGAGTATTAAAGAGAATAAAAGGTATATCTAATCAAAGTTTGACTTAAAAATAAAGAAAAAGTTCAATATATTATTGAAAGCAAAGTTCGGTCCCTTGAGTTACGTATTATTGGGAGGACTTTAAATGTTTTGTTTACTAGAAAAGTGTTGTTTGATTGGTTGTTGAGATGTTGTCAATACTTCCATTGCATTCTAGTTTTGGTTTCACTTTTTTCATAGCATTTCTATCCGTATAACTAATTGACTCAATTATTATTAAAAGCAAAGAAACAGTTTTTAAATGTTTTGATCACTTTTTCGCGAATTTTATGTCAAATAAGTGTTTATTTTATAATATATAAGAAATTTAGTGCTATTTTTATCTAAATTTGAGTCTAAATTCGATTTTCAATCAATTGTTTAGAAAAGTCTTCGAATTATTCGATTGTTTTTTAGTGATTCAGTGCTTCAAAAGAAACAAATTTTGAGTACATTTTTGCAGTGTTTTCAACATTCAGTGCAATCCTTATCAGACTCTCGCCATCGAAAACACCAAATCATATGACTTTTTGTAAGCATTTCAAACGTCATCCCTGTGTTAGTCCACTGTTTACTTCTGCACTGAACTATCGTTACCTCAAGTCATGTGAATATGTAAGCAGTCTTTCGACCACTTATTTACTTCTACACCAAATTCCAGGAAAATTACCAAATCTTTAGACCATTTTATATGATTTTCCTCAAAGTCTTAAAGTTTTTTAAGTAATTGTAATGAGTTTTCGAATCAATTATTTTATTATTTATTGAAAGAAAATATCGATTTGTGTTTGAAGTGCAAAGTATTCAAAGTATTAATTGTTTGGTATTTGATTGCACTTCTGGTATATAACATATACAACATATAAGTTAACTCTTAATTGACAATAATATCCAATGTATAGCCTGAGCACAGACTGAGTATAGCCTGAGTATAGCCTAGGCATAGCCTGGTTGGTCTCATACGCTTAGCAACAACACAAACAAATTGGGTCAATGTTTCTCCTTTCCTGAACAGCTCTTATTCTTCAGAAACAGTAGAAGACATGCGACCAATTGACTCATTTTCGAGCACAATATGAACTCATTTTTACTGGTTTTCAGGTCTGAATGACTCACGAGTTTTCACTCTTAATGAGAGACAATCGCAAGACTTTCTTATTTGAAACGATAACTAAAGGCAAACATTCCCTCATTTCTTAGACATTGTCTCTCAAATACTAATTAGTTTTATGTATTGAATACCAGTTTTGAGGTCTTGAAAGTGTTGAGTCGGTCCAGTCGTTGGTTATAAAAGTTTGACAGAGAATTAGTTAAAAATTTGTTTGTCATTGAAGTGTTGGGCAGAAGTTTTTGTCACTAAATCACATGACTTGAGCTAATCATTAAACAAAAGATTAAATATATTTATCGGATCTTAACTCTGATGTGAATAAACAGTTTTATGACAATTGTGTAGTCGTAGTGAAACACTATTTCAATGCATTTCTCATTAAATCACTCTTTATGTCTCTCCCAATACAGGACTAACAAAGATTGAGACAATTATTATATCAGCGTTTGTTAGTTAAACGATAACCTCGACTATTGTCAAGACTTTAGACATTAAAAGAATATCTTTTGTCCAAAACTCTATCCATTCAGAAGTGGAGCAATTATTTGTCAAAGAAGTTGTGTTGACACAAACATCATCTGCAAGTGCTGTACAGTTGAGATCTGTACAGTCGTCCAATGATTCGATCGCTGGAATGGTAGAACTCGACACTATCGACACAACCACCCAATCATACGGTATGTCATTATATAACCTCAGCTCAAACACCGCTCAAACATCTCTTTATTCGAATAGAATTATATAAAAATCGACAAAAATATTATATAATCTTAAATGAAATAATGATTGGATTAGAAATGAGAAGAATATTCTCTACAATTGTTATGTAATAAATTTGTTTTGAATAGAATTAGAGACCAAATGATGCAATTGTTATGTCATTTGTTGACAAAAAGACGTTCAAAACAATTAGCATTTGTTTAGATGAGAATCCAATCATTTGATAAATAAATCCGTTTTATTCGCTTCATATGAATGAGAGTATATTTAATGTATTTATATCTTCAGAATTTATATTTTTATATCCTGTGAACTCATTTTACAAATGTTTCCAAACATGAAATACCTTTAATTCTATTCAATAACAAAACATATGTTCAGAACTCAATCGGTTGCTATCCGTTTGGAAACAGATTTATTGGGTGTTTATAATGAACTCTATTCTCAAAAACGGCATTTGATTATTGTGTTGACTCTTCGGATGTATTTATTGTTTTTAATTCATCGAACAGTTTTCAATTCAATGGAAGTCTTGAATTATTTGCAAGTTTTCTATTGAATTCCTGTTTTGTTTCAATCGAAACAAACTTTAAATGAAATATAAAATCTAAACCAAAATCTCTGTGAAAACCGATTAAACTATAATTCCCACCATTTTATGGCTCACAAAGAGTTAGAACTGATTAAAGTTAAAGATTCTAAGAAATGATTTTATTCATTACTATCGATGAGTTTTGATTCAATTATTATCAGCCAATTATTCCTCTTTTGACGTCATTTGCATCGTTTTATTAATAATAAAAAGTTAGAATTTCCCCTCAAATGTACTTTTGTTGATACTTTTCCCTCTTCTCTCTATTCTCATACTTTTTTCTTTAAAATCTTTTTTTATTTTATGTTTGAAACAAAAAAAAGGTTTTCTTTAATTTACTTCTAATTATTCCTTTAAGTTATAAAAATATATCACTTAAAGCAAAAAAAGGGTTTTGGAAATAAAATTCTCTTAAAATGGCTAAAATAGGAGTTCTGATCGAGTGCTGAGTTAATTGCATCCAAATTACGAAAGTGGCTCACCTTCGATACATTGGATGCAGATTCAGGTGAAAACCGCTGTCAGTCAGTTAGGTATCAGTTGTTTGTCATTGACATAAAACTAATTTTAGTCGAATTCAGTTTCATTGAATTTGCACTGACTCTGACTGTTATGAATTGGTATGAATGTTGCCATTGAAGGTCAACCTTATCCTATATCTCAAGAGCACTTCACAACTGTTATATTGCATCAGATTTTTCATTCGTTAGTTTAGATGCTTTAAAAACTTCTTTGAAAACTTAAAATAATTTTCTCTTATTTTTAATCCCATCTTATGTTATGTTATAAATTTGTTGAACGATTTTATTCACGATTACTATCTTTAAACAGATAATACGTCAATCGAATACCAGACCATTTCCGGAACAGATGAAGTTTCGGCGGAACAACACTCACAACAAGCAATTGTTAGCTCTTTGTTATCAAAACTTTATGAACAGCAAAAAATAATGGCTTTACATCAGAAGAATGAAAATATTCCCAAACATTTTGATATAAATTCTCAACAAATTGTTTACACCAGAAATAACTCAAATGTCACAAACGATCGCTTCTGGTTTGAAGAAAACATAGAGAATGTCAGAAATCAAAGTAAGCAATCGGTGAATCTGTCGTCCGTTAAACACGACCACCCATTAATAGCCTCTGCAGTCGATAATATTGGTCTCAAAGCTAACGGCCTGTGCAGTGATGAAAGCATTTTAGTCGCCTCTTTGCCTCCATCGGAATCACAGACTATCTCACAAACGGCACATTGGTTTGACTCAAATGACTGTTGCGATCGAAAACCGATTTGTTTGCCATTCGGTAATTGTTATGACGACGACAAAAGTATTCATAACAATTTCAACGACACAACCGATTGGCTAAACGACACTTCAGATATCACCTCAAATGTTAATACATTTTACAATGGATTATCTGGTTATCCCTATTGTGGCAATGATTACAATATTGAGAATGTGTTCCAAGTGGATAAAGCAGACCTCAAGACAGGCCCAACTTTGGCTGAACTCAACGCAAGTGATGTGTGGGACGCTCTCGATTTAGATGATTTGTTGGCCAGCGCTCAGATCGACGCCAAACACATGTCTAACAGATCCAAATTTGTAACTAATAATTCGAATCGATTAAATGTCAGCACTCCTTCAACCCTTCCTTCAGTGGAATACGAATACGACTCTAAACTTCAGGAAAATATCGATTATTTAAGTTCTTTACTCCAGACCTCCAAAAGCAACGGATCCATTAACTTATCTCCTTTTTCTTCGGCCCGAATAATGGTCTCAGATATCAAACCTCTAATGACTTCTAGTCTCAATCCTAATGTAAGCCCAGTAGTACCACAAGAAATTCTTCAGAATTTGCAAAATGCTGTCAAACCAAATCCTTGTCAACAGAATGAAGTAATTGAGACTAAAGTAATCTCTACTGAAACTCCAGTCCCCACCACTACAGTTCTTAGTAGTCTTTTAGGCGCCCAAACAGTTAAAGAAAAGTCAACGCCTGTTGAAAAGCCTCAGCCTTTGCCTCAAACCTCAACAACAAAGATCTCTCAAAACAAATTGGTTTCGACCGTTACTGAAGAACATAAAGCTTTGACTCGAGTAAGAAATAATTCGATGTCTACTGAGTACAGCGTCTCTTCACACGACGAAGGCTTTGCCTCTCAGCTCGAAGATAGTGATAATGAAGATGAAGATATGTCTTCCGATGACGAGTCTTTCTATGGTGATTACGACGCCTCAGATTTGTTGGGGGCATCCACTTCTGATGACGCTAACAATAAGTGGTCACTTAATATGGGAAGATCACGAAAAGGGGGTGAAAGGCGTTACTTCTGGCAATACAACGTTCAGAGCAAAGGACCGAAAGGCACTCGAATAGCTTCGGTTGATAAGAACGACGACCCGCATGTCTTTAGCGAAATAAGTGATCCGGTGTTTAGTCCCGACTGTCAAATTGAAGGCGTGAAACATTCGGGAAAAGCCCGTCGCGGAGATGGAAATGATTTAACTCCAAACCCGAAAAAGTTATTAATGATTGGATTAGAACTGAAAAAGTTAAGTAAAATCATCAACGATTTGACGCCAGTGGCTGAAGTTCCCGTCAGTTCCAGAGGTAAATCGCGTAAAGAAAAGAATAAATTGGCGTCGAGAGCCTGTCGTTTAAAGAAAAAGGCACAGCACGAGGCAAACAAAATCAAACTCTATGGCCTCCAATTGGAACACAAAAGAATTATGTATTTATTGAGTGAAGTGAAAAAAATGATCCAAAATTACGCCCAAAATCAGAACACAACTGAAATGAGTGCCACTCAAGCGTTAGAGAGGCTCATCAAAACTAGAGGTCCGTCAATGACTGTGGCCGGAAAGACAAGTGAATTTGTGAATCACATTTTGGATAACGTGTCCGCCGGTATTAGTAATGGCGGAATCGACAAAATATAATTGGGTTTCAATATTTGATTGAATTTTATTCGATTAATTGCAATCTTTGAGTTAATTTATATTTTATTATTGGTTTATATTAAACACAATTCATCGAAATATGTATTAAAAATATAGTAATCCATTGGTTTAGTGTCAGATACGATAACTTCTCAGAATTTTATGAAACGCTTCCTTTCCTTAATTAATATTAAAAACGAATGAAAAGCAGAGAAAGTTTGTATTGAAGAGACTTTTGACTGCAATGCCCGCAACCGACTGTGATAGACATATGAGACTGGGATGTGATCTAATTTAACTTTAAGAATAAGTGGAATACCATTCGAACTAACCATTGCTAACACAATGAACAATACATTTCTATTAAGAAAACCCTTTTTATAATAGAGTACAAACGCACTCATATTTAACGCAATGTTTTGAATATTTTTATTTCAAATAATGTTTTAATTTCTTATTTAAAAGAAGATAACAATTCATTTATTGCTGGCATTCAATTCAAAGGTCTACTAATCTTATGATTTGAGAGTAATTTCTTATTTAAAACTTTATTTAGAATTTTTTCAAACTTTGAAATTATTTGACACTTTAAGAGAAATCGTTTTAATATTATGGCATTAATTATATATTTGAGCACATTTTTCATCGCAAACAAAATCATTGAAATGTATTCTTATATAAATAAGTGATCGAAATATCAATGTTTATAACTATTATTTGCTGTTAAATAATGTAATTATAATTGTAAATAGAATTATAATTATTAATGACTTTTAGAGATTTAAACTTAAATTTTGAATCAAATGTACATAACTTTTATGTAGTTATTATTCGAACTTACATTTAGAGAGAAAAGCATACAATTTATCTAAAGAAGACTACAATCAGTTTATTATTAATTTGAGTAAAACTTTTGTTATTTTTTAAACTAAATTTACGGAAATTTCTTTTTCGTTGATTATCTGCTCTAAAAACACACAAAAAAATTGGGAGAACTCGTATGAAACGATAAAAATCAAGTTTAGAGAGAGATTGAGGCCAAACAGAGAAAGGAAAGTAATAAAAAAGTTTGTTTTACTTTCAGTCAAAAAAATCATTTAATTAATATTCTGTTATATTATATACTTTTGTTCTGTTTTTTCGTTGAATAATTCATAAAATCAATGGCCGACAAAATGTTTAATTTTTTGTTATTAATATATTATTTCCTCTAAATTATATATAATTAGAAATTATTTAATTCCTAATCTTTATATATTCGAAGACCCCTTCTTGTGGCAGCTCTTCGTTCACCACTTATTATCTTCAAATTCTTTAAAATTTTATTAAAGTTATTGTTTTAGAGTTTTTTTTATCGGAATATCAAATGAAAAACAGAGAATTTGTCCAAAAAACCTATTAATGCTTTAATTTGTTATAAACTTTTAAAAACATTTAAAAAATATACTTTTATTACAAAAATTATAAATATTTAATTTAAGATAAATTACAATAAAAAGATATTTTATTCAATAAAAAAATATATTTAATTTGTTTTTGAAAGTTAAGAATATCTCCAAAAAAGTCTTTTGGAGACCACATAAAAAACACATCCAAAGAAGAAGATCAGCGCTAAAATAATCAACACTTTATCGGTTACTTCTCTTCTCCCATATTTTGTTAACAATTTTCTTGAGTGAACGATAAGACTACCCATTGTTTTAAACTCTTCACCGGTTTCTGTGACAGTGGCTGACGATCCGACCAATGTTTGTAATGTGTGTTCACTTTGTGTGAGCTGTGATGCCAACAGACGACTCACTGTTTTCAAATTATCTGTTATTGTCGTGGATTTATTAACTAAAACTTCACTATTCAGTGACAAAACATTTCTTTGTCGAACACTTGAATTTTGATTGGAATCAGTGGCGAAGAGCTGTTCCCTTGTTTTTGAAGCAATCAATTTTTGACTCAAGACAATCGCTTTCCTTAAAGATGTAGAGTTAGCCTCCATTTGACCTCTGAATCCATCAATTTCTGAATCCAAAGAGTTTTTGGCCGAAATGTTTGTTAACTCTTTTGATATTTTAATTGATTGCTATTAAAGCAAATGAAAAATCATTAAAAAACTAATTTTCAGATTAAAACATGAATACATCGATCGCTATCTTATGGTTTCTTATGGTTTGCGAGACCACAGAAATTAAGTGATTCAAGTCTTCATTAGATGTATTGCAGTCCAGTATTTCCTTAATTTATAAAATTAATATTAATTAATAAATATTATTAAATACAAATGTAAACAAAGTTTAAAATAAAATTTAGACTCACTTTTATTAATGACTTAACCATTAAATCGTTTTTAATAATATCTTCTCTCAATTGTTTAATAACTATATTTATATCCATATTCTCAAAGTTTGTTTAATATTTTAATTTTATTATATTTATATAATTATTATAATAATTTAAAATTCAATTAAAAAATAAGAAAAAAGTGTTTAACTCTGATTACGTCACTCCTTTGATTGAAATCTATGCGAAAAACTGCGTTCAGTTATAACGGATTCGAAGAGTTTTTAAAATCTTATAAAATTTAACGAAAAAATAGGTTTAAAATTTATAAGAATTAAAAGATCTTAAATTAAAATATTTCTATTAATAAAAGTTTAAAAATTGATTTAATAAATAATATTTACATAAAAATTAAAAGTTTATCAATAATTTAAGGATAGAGTCAGTAAAGACCTCTACTTAGACGTCACATGAGTTTTACCGCACTTTTGCAGTGAATCTGATTGGAGTTCAGAACACATTTTCAGAGTTTAGTTGACTTTCAATCGGAAAATATTGTATTAATCACTGGTTTTAATCATCGATTCATTTATGGGCCGACTCTAATGTAAGTGACTTTTATTCAAATTTTTATCATTTTCTTATAAAACCATTTTTAAACAATGAATTTGTAATTATAAGTGTCAATAAGTGTCAACTAATCTGAAGGAAAATCATTGATTTCAATAGTTTTGGTTTTAGTGATTAAACATTGATGTAATAATAGCCGCCATTCAAAAGCATTGCAAACCTCTTCGGCTTTGTTTTACTCTTTATTTATGTTTTATTTTAGTTTTATTTAATAATTAGTGATTTATTTAATTTTAATAACTGTTTTAATTGTATATATTTTGGTTTTGTGTTATATTTGATAATTATTTTTACCGGAGTTTTAAATTTTATTCATTTTATATACAAATTCTTAAATTTATACTAAAATGAGCGAAGATTTTGAGAATTGGTATCCAATGAGTGATGACTTTAACTCAAAGGTGTTCAACAGTTATGGCAGGGGTCAGACGGGTCAACACATGCCACTAAACTTAGGGTTTGTCTCATAAAACAAGAATTTATTGCATTTTCTTAGAATTATTTTTGAGTTCAAAGTTTGGACTAAACCTTAGTTTTAATTTATAGAAAAACATAAAAATAGAAATAAATTCTTATATTCTATTCATTTAAATACGCTTTCAATTAGTGTTAGAAATTCTAACTTAGAATTGAACTGAAACTATGTTTCAATAATTTATGGCTTATTTTAATTGGTTTTTGGTTCCCATGAGCTCTACTTTAATTTAATTTACATTTAGTGGTGAAACTGGAAGTCCTCCAATGCTATACATCGATGGCTTTCCTTCAGATTTAACTGAAGTGAGTATTGGTTTCAGTATTGAAATAAAGCTTTTGTTTTATTGTTTTAATATTTGAGTCAAAGTTTATTTGATTATCGCTTCAATTCTAATGCTTTGAAACTCAAACTCTTAAACCTTATCTCAAATTCACTATAAAATGAGTAAAAGAGTTGACTTCTATTTGCAAAGCTTTGAGTCATTTGTTTCGGTTTTGTTTGAATTTTATTTATTTGAATACAATTTCAGTTTAAATTTATTTGTTATTTGAACTTAAAATCATTTAATAGTTTGGTATCAAGAATTTCCTTAATCTGAACCGTTGTAAGTGTTCTTCAGTGAAGATTGTTTACGACAAACAGTGCCGAAGACATAGGTTTGCTTTTTGTAGATTTTTAGAATTTTTTTTAATTTTTTGTTTTTGAAAATATATTTTATAGTTTAGTTGAGTTCGAGTCTAAAAGTTTGGCTCAAAAAGCGATTGAAATAATTGAAAATCAGAGGACATATAGACTTAAAGCTCGTTTCGCTTCCACTCAAAAGGATCTCAAGAATAAGGCTTTGATTAAAGAGGTTTTGTTTATATTTTTTTATATATTTTTTTAATGTTATAATATTTTTATTAGAGAGAGAAACAAGAATTTCTACGATTACTTAATAAACAAAATAATATGAAACCTAAGATAGATATCGGGAACTGTTCTGCCATTAATTCGGAGACAAATGGTAACACTTCGGTGTCTCCGATTCAGTCAGAGTCTGGAAGTCAAGACTCATCGCTGGACATATTGTCTCCTTTGGCTAAAAGCGATAAATTGTTAAAGATTTTAGAGAAACCGGGAGACGAGTGTTCCTTCTGTCAGGAAAGTCAATCCATAGAACACATGCATTTCATTTTAAGCGAACAACAAGTGGTTGACCCAACTCTAATGCCTGAACTCATTCCCGTAACCAATACTTGTGATGGTTGTGGTAATAAAGGAGTAGACATGAAGTTGTGTTCGCAGTGCAAAACAGTTATTTACTGCAATCGCAACTGTCAGTCACTCCATTGGTTCCGACATCGACTTAATTGCGTTCGCATTAATTCAAATGAATCTCTTCGGTTGAATTCAACCCTAAAATCAAATAAAACAGAAAAAGCAAACACTTCTAATGTTGTTATAAATGGCGAAACACTCGAAACCGCTAAACCTGTTATCAAAGAAACCGCTAAACCTGTAGTCAAAGAAACCGCTAAACCTGTAATCAAAGAAAGTCTGCCCGTAGTTCCGCAATCACTGATCCCACCAAAAGTGATGCCCATAACTACTACACAAAATATAATTAAAACCTCTCCTTTGACTCAAAAAGTAAAAGTAATTGAAGATCATATCGTCAAAGAGACTCCTCTCAGCAAAACTACAGCCATTGAACCATTGATTGAGAGCAAAGACAAAGTCCAACCAAACAAAGAGAACAATAAAATGAAAATAACGCCAATCACTGAAATAACTAATGTTGTAAACGAACAGCTCATTGATGGAGAAAAGGATGTAATACTTTGTTTTGGTCGCAACCCATTTGACTTTTATATACAAAAGTCTTCAGCCGCCGATAGTATGGATTTATTCGCTGATGAGATGTTCAATAAAATGCATGACTTCCCACTCATCCCTGAAAACGAATTAAAGAAGGGAACCCTTTGCGGTGGTATCTATTCAGCCGATGGCAACTGTTATAGGGCTCAAATTGTCAATAAAGTCGATGACAAAACATTTGCCCTCTATTTCATTGATTACGGAAATACAGAAGCAGTCGATAAGAAGAATATCAAACGTTTGCCTCAATTATACTTCAGTTGTAAGGCTCAGGCGATTCACTGTTGTCTCGATGGTATAACTCCGCGACCAAATCAGTGGTCAAAAGATGCGATTCACTTCTTTGGGGATATCGGAGAAACTAATGAATATTCAAAAGTGAAGTTAATTAGTAAAACGGATGACATCTATAAAATTGATTTAATTAATAAAAATGGCGAATCTCTCTCTCAAAAGTTGATTGAAAAGGGATTCGCCCAAAATAGCAATGATTTGTCTGAGAGTCCGGTAAGACCTGCTGTGCCATCGCCTTCGAAAGTTGAAAGATCTCAAACACCCGTTCGCTCCAATGATTCTCCAGTTGTAGTCCAGAACTCACCTAAAGTTACTTTCAATAAGGCATCCATTGATGTCGTGACTCCAAATTTTGTTCAATCGATGCCTACTTTGGACGACAAGTCTAACACTTATCTCAAATCTTATTTGGAAAACATTAAAACAAATAGTGCCATGGTTATTGTTGTCGCACAACCTTTTGATGCCGAAGAATTCATTTATTTTGGAATGATTTGCTCGGAACCAATTGAAGAATTGTTTAAAACATTGTCTGATGACTATAATTTGGAAAAACAATCAGTGATTCCAGAAGAGGGAGATATTGTTGTCGCTCAGGACTCAGAAAATTCATTTAATCGGGCCGTTGTTTTGGAAATTGAGGGACGGAATGTTAAAGTATTTATGTTTGATTCCGGTTTTATTGAAGGCGTGACCAGAGATCGTATTTTTAAATTGAATGACAATTGCAGTAAATATGAAGTAATGGGTGTCGTTATTTTACCCAAAGATAAGGCGAGCGCTCGAATCCTCGAAGTAATGCACACAACAGAGGGTTCTATTGAAGGAATTCTCACCAAAGAATCTGGAAAACTGTATCTCAAAAATGAGAACAATTCGTATGAAATATTGGATTTCCAGTCGTCTCTCGATTATATTAAGAAAAATCACCGCAAAGTGACCAAAGAAGAGGAAACACCAGAAGAGGCTTATCTAAAGTTACCATTACGTGAACTTCAAAAATCAGTTGAAACAATAGTTTTATATCAGGATTTAAATGATTTCAAAACGTTTTATGTGACCTCTGATGGTATGGATTTCTAATTAATTTTTTTTATAAATTTTTATAATTGTTTTGTTTATTTAGGCGACGATTTGACGAAAGTTATGAATCTTTGCGCGAATTACAGTCAGAAATATTCGGATAACATTAAAGTTAATCCATTGCTTTCAAATGTTTATTTGGTTCGCTCTGAAGGTAATTCCAGTAAATATTATTTTCTTCTTAAATAATATTTGAATTGTTTTAAGCGGACGGCGAGTGGTATCGCGCTTTTGTTAATAGTGTCGACGGCGACACAATTAATGTCAAATACATTGATTTTGGAAATGAAGAAGAAGTCGGAAACAAATTTGTTTTGGAACTCTCAGACATTATTAATGTGACGACAATAAAGCCTTTGGCCATCAAATGTAAAGTGGAATCAACTAAATTGAGTGACGAAGAACTTAATGCTAAGATAACGAAAGCAGCCGACGGTTCCTTCCTTTTGAAAATGGAAATCATTGGATACGAAAAAGGAATACATTTGGTTAAAGTCTTATAAAATGAAAATCTAAATGTTTCTAAAATACGGCATTACTTTAATTATTAGATTATTTGCAATTAAAGATAATTTTTTTATTAATCATTAATCATAGGATACATATCTAAAAGATATGTTTGAAATTATTATTTTTTCAATTGTTTTTAATATCATTTCCGTCATTATATTTGATTCATTTAACGGAAAGTTTTCTGAAACGTAATTATTATTATATTTTAATAAAAATCAGTCAAATTTTCTTAAATATTAAAATAAAAATTCATTTGAATTGAATTTCGTTATAATTTAGTGGAAAATAATTGAAAAATTGATTAAAAACTAAGAAAATCAGTGAATACGTAACCAATCTTTTCATTCACTAAAAACGAGTTTTAGTGAACTCAGTTTTGATGCCCCGATTCATAGAGTTATTCTATAAGTTATGGTAGTCACGAGTTGTCCCATTCTGTTGTCGATTACGTGGTTTGTGAATAAAATGGTAGTGAAGGCATAAGTCGTTGGCATTTCTTCCAATAATTGTTTCAATGTTTGGGTGTTTTTAAGCCATAGAGTGAGTGATATAACATTCAAACTGTAGTCGTATTTGTATTCAATTAGATTACAATCAAATGAAATGAATTCATTTTTAGACTTAATTTGACATAAAGTGAAAACAATAAAATGACTTTACGTAAAGTTAAGGGTAATTTTGATCGGATTTTTGACAAAAATCTGTCTGATTTGGTCCGAGGAATTCGCAATAATAAAGAAAATGAGGTAATAATAAGACATTGAATTCATTTATTAAAGCATTTCTTCTCATTATCTCATCTCTTAAATAAACAAATCTTTTTATTAACTTTTAATTAAATCACTTTTCTTTCGGCCGAAGAATAAATACATTTCTCAATGTATTGAAGAAATCAAAGAAGAGTTAAGACAAGAGAGTCTATCAGTGAAAGCAAATGCGGTCTCAAAATTGACTTATGTATGACTTAATTGTTTGAATTACTTAAAATTACTTAAAATTAACTAAAATTGTTGTAAAGTTACAAATGTTGGGATACGACATAAGTTGGTCCGCTTTTAACATCATTGAAGTAATGAGTTCTACAAAATTCACGTACAAAGTATACATTGATTTCATTAAATTCACTTCAAAACAAACATTAATTTTGAATCTTTGCGTTCATCAGAGGATCGGATATTTGGCGGCCGCACAATGTTTTCATGAGAACACAGAAGTACTGATGTTAACCACAAATATGATTCGAAAGGTTTAATACTCATAACTAATAATAGTTCTTAATCTTAGTTTTGTTGTGATTTGTTAATAGGATCTAAACAGTCAGAATATGTATGACGCCGGCTGTGCTATGAGTGGTTTGTCCTGTTTTGTCTCCACAGATATCAGTCGTGATTTGGCGAACGATGTCTTAACACTTTTAACTTCAACGAAACCTTATTTACGAAAGAAAGCGGTTCTACTTATGTATAAGATTTTCCTAAAATTTCCCGAAGCCTTGAAACCCGCCTTTCCTCGACTTAAGGAGAAATTAGAAGATCCCGATCCGGGTATGTCTTACTATTACTTTAAAAAGTAGTTTTATTTATATAATCACTAATGAATTACACAAATATGTGTTCAGGCGTTCAATCGGCTGCCGTTAATGTGATTTGTGAGTTGGCCCGAAAGAACCCAAAAAACTATCTCTCATTAGCGCCGGTATTCTTCAAATTGATGACTAACTCAACGAATAATTGGATGCTCATCAAAATCATAAAACTGGTCAGTCTTTTGATGATTAGGAAAATGTTTTAATTTAGAATTAATTATATATTTAATGAAATAATTGTAAAACTCATATAATTTCTTAAATGTTCTCAAATTGTATCGATTTCTAAATGTTGTGGCGCTCTGTTGTCCTCATCTCTTCTCTAATATTTGACAGTTTGGTGTAATGACACAGTTTGAGCCTTTACTCGGTATTAAATTAAGTCATCCTCTTATTTCCATAATCAGAAGGTAACCAAACGGTTATTTCTTCTAATTTGTGTGCATTCAATTCAATTCAATTCCTTCCAAACACTTCCTTTAATTATTATTTGTTTGAATTTTCCAAAAAATTTGCTTAATTTTAACTAATATTTGGTGTCATTCACTTAATATTGAATCAATCGATACCTGTGCCAAAGGTCTTGAGGACCACTCAATTAACTGCTGAGCTTTCGGTTAACAAAAGCCTAACTTAACTTAACTAAACTTATTTTATTTGTTTATTATTTATTTTGACATTTATTTTGTAGAAACATTTGATTTGATTTACATTTGTTTGTATTACAGTTCGGTGCTCTGACCCCACTTGAACCCCGATTAGGCAAAAAGCTGATAGAACCACTAACTAATTTAATTCACAGGTAATTCATTTTGATTTATCAGTCTTTATGTTAGTTATCTTTTTATTCCACTCTTTATTTGTTTCCTCACTTCAATCCTTGGAATCAATTATTTTTAATTAGAAAATAGTAAAAAGTTTTTATAATTTACAGCACATCTGCGATGTCTTTACTCTATGAATGCATTAATACTGTGATTGCAGTCTTAATATCGATATCGAGTGGACTCCCAAACCATAACGCCTCGATTCAACTCTGCGTTCAAAAACTTAGAATTTTAATCGAAGACTCCGATCAAAACCTCAAATATTTAGGTCTTTTAGCGATGAGTAAAATCTTGAAGACTCATCCAAAGAGCGTTCAGGCACACAAAGATCTGGTTCTTACCTGTTTAGATGACAAGGATGAGTCTATCAGATTAAGGTCTGCTTTCACTTAAACTCATTTATTCACTAATTTAGTATTTTATTTATTTAACAAAAAAAGAGCTCTGGATTTGCTCTACGGAATGGTCACTAAAAAGAATTTGATGGAAATCGTCCAAAAACTAATGGTTAACGTTAATGAAAGTCAAATGGGAAACAAATATAGAGATGAAATGATCGCTAAACTTATCGATATTTGTTCACAAAATGACTATCAATTTATTGCTAACTTTGAATGGTATTCATTTGAATGTCATTCAAATATTTATTTCCTAATTTTTTTACAATTTTAATGTCAGGTATGTCACCGTTTTGGTGGAATTGTCTCGCGTTGAAGGCGGGACAGAACACGGAGGGCTTATCGCTCAACAGTTGCTCGACGTCGCCATTCGGGTCGAAGCGATTCGTTCTTTTGTTAGTCGACAAATGGTTCGTTGCTTTTGTTTAGTTGTTTTATTTACTTTTGATTATTTGATTTAAGGCTATTTTATTGGAAAACTCTCACCTTTTTTTGAATAATTCATCGGTCAGTGAAGTTCTATATGCGGGCGCCTGGATTTGTGGAGAGTTCGCTGAGTGAGTCCTCTTAATTTTGTTAACAACTTTTTAAGTGAATTAACTGTTTTTGATTGCAGTCATATTCCATCCCAAAAGTCAACGTTAATACATTTGTTGGCAGTGAATGCATTCCCGGCTCATATAACTGCTGTATTCCTTCAAAATGCTTCCAAAATAATGGCAAAAATGTCTAAAGAAAAGAACGAAGAGTTGTATAAACTTTGCGATGAATTAATAGAAAAACATTTACCACATTTTCTAACTAATGAAGACCTTGAAGTTCAAGAGAGGGCCACTTCTCTTCTCCAAATCATTGAAATAATCAAAAGCGAAGACATCGATTTCGAACAATTATTCTTTGCGTATGCGTTGAATCCGGTGGCGGCAAAAGCACAGCGTAAAGTTCCGGTTCCCGTCGGACTCGAATTGGATTTACCTTTTGTTGAGTTCGACGAATCGGATACTGAAGACGAAAGAATCGATGAAATGACTTTTGTTGAAGAAGAAGAGGAAGAAATACAATTAACTGAAGAACAAATAGAAAAGAATATAAAGACCTCTGAAGAGAGGAGGGCTCAGATGGAAAAGAATCCAAATTATCTTAAATCAAGTTCTAAGAAAAAGAAGAAAAATAAGAGAGAAAAAGATATTGAAATTATAGCCGAACCCATCGAAGAAGCAGAAGAAGTTGTTGTAAATGATATAAATCCAATCGTTATTAATACTATTCCGGGTCTTATATCGTCTCAAAACTTCTTAAAGAAAACGAAACACAAAAAAACAAAAAAGAAGAGTAAAAAACAAATAACAGAAGAAGAAGAAGAACCCGAAACTCAACATATGGTGACAATCAAAGGCCTGGAAATGCCTGAAGGGGTTGAGGCCAATGATTTGGAAAGTGATGAAGACATGAGTGACACCACGGGATTAGATCCACACAAAGCACTCGCAAAGATTACTTTCAATGAATCAGATTTTGTTAGTCCTAAATATGTGTCAAAACAAACAAAAAGTTTTGATTTAAATAAAACGGACGACAATAAGAAAAAGAAGAAAACCTCCAAAAAAGTTAAGAATAAAGATATTGACGACAAAGAAGACAAA
This sequence comes from Galumna obvia, assembly GCA_034695785.1. NCBI lineage: Eukaryota > Metazoa > Arthropoda > Arachnida > Sarcoptiformes > Galumnidae > Galumna > Galumna obvia. Next base: position 67,790 of record JAQFZM010000043.1, read on the forward strand.
AAAATAAAGAAAAAGAAGAAAACAAAACAATTAGAAAATGGCGACAATTATTTAACAAATGAAACAATCGATGAAATAACGACAGGCGCTAAGAAAAAGACCAAAAAAGCCGATCGACCCAAAACTTTGGAATTAAACGGAGAGAAAAAAAAGACTAAAAAGAAATTGAAATCAAAAGCAAATGTTTTGGAAACAACTCAAGAGATTGACTCAACTCGAAAGAGAGATGAATACGAAGAAACGGCCGGAATCGAAACGCCCAGTCTTTTCGTGCCTTTGCAGTCATCCACTCAATCGGAGCCGTCGGAAACGTCGGCCATCGAAACAGAAGTGACCCAAAACTGAGTTAACATTTTAATCCATTTTTGAATCAAATGATTGCGATTCACTTCGCCATAGATTTTAATAAAATTTCAATTGAAATGTAAAAAATATATATATATTTATGAATAAATATTTTAAATCAATTGTTTTCACAAACATTTGCTCTTCATTTCTATTTAAAGTATTATAACTTATATTCAATATCTGATGGTTTCCAATGAATTTATTTTCAGATTTCAAGAAAAAAAGTAATTTCTTAATACCAAAAGTTATAAATAATTCAAAGTTTAATCAATAAATTTATCGTTTATTAACATAAAAGTCAATCGTTTGTAACAAATAAATGATTAATTCCTTAATTTTAGTCTTAATTTAAAAATATTTGTTTGAAAATATAGTCAAAAGAGAGCTCTTATTTCACTTTTATTTTCTTCAAATCATATGAAATATTTTCTTTTTTTTTAATAAAATTGTATTTCATTTGATTTTTAAAATGAATTTAATTAAAATAAGTTTTATTTTTTATTAAAAACTGATTAAATTTGTTTTCTTAATGAACTCAAATCACGTTTTTATCCCTAACTTTGAATAAAATATCGATTTATTAATAAATTATTAAAATTGTGACTCATTTTTAAGAAATCAAAATAAATGTCTTTAGAAATATTATCGACTCTTTATGGACATAACGACAGGATTTGGTGCGTCCGATGGCACCCAAATGGTCAGATACTGGCCTCCTGTGGCGCAGATAAAGACATTAGACTCTGGGCTAAAGAAGGTATGGCTCATCACTTAATTTTATGAAATGTGTTTGACTTTAATGCCATTAAAAGGAAATGTTTGGAGAACTAAATGTGTGTTAAGTGATGGCCATCAAAGAACTATTCGATCGATTGGATGGTCTCCGAGTGGACGATATCTGTCGTCATCGAGTTTTGACGCAACCACTTGTGTTTGGCATCAAATCTCGGGATCCGATGATTGGGAGGCTTTGATTAGTTTGGAGGGACACGAAAATGAAGTTAAGAGCGTTTGTTGGTCGCCCTCTGAAAGGTATTTGTCGACCTGTAGTCGGGATAAAACCGTTTGGATTTGGGAATGCATTGACTCCGAAGAGTTTGAGTGCGCATCAGTTTTAACGGATCACTCACAGGATGTGAAACGAGTTGTTTGGCACCCGATTCACGACGTATTGGCCTCTTCTGGTTATGACAATACTATTAAACTATATAAAGATGACGGCGACGACTGGATATGTTGTGCGACCCTTTCCTCTCATGAGTCCACTGTTTGGGCCATTGATTTTGACTCCAGTGGTGAAAGACTCGTCTCTTGTAGTGCAGATAAAACCGTTAAAATATGGCAGTCCTTTAGCAGTGATTTTAAAGACTGGAAATGTGTTTCCACTCTTTCAGGTTTTCACAATCGACCCATTTATGACATTTCGTGGTCTCATCTCACGAATCATATTCTGAGCGCCGGTGGAGACGACACTATCATTATATTTAAAGAAGACGACAAAAATAGTTCGGGTGATTGTAGTGACAAAGGGTTACAACACTTTTCTGTAGCCATTAAGTACTCAAAGGCTCACGACATGGATGTCAATAGTGTTCACTGGAATCCTAAAATTGAAGGAATGTTTGCGACCTGTGGTGATGACTGTGCCCTCAAAATATGGAAATTTACTCCACAAGAGTTATGATTATAATTCTGTTGTCGTTTTAAAGTTTATTTTTATTCATATGTTTTGTACTTCAATTTAATTAAAAGTCAAACGAAATGTTTTTCTAATCATTTATGACTCAATTTATAAATTGTTTTGAGACTAAAATACATTTACTTTTCATTCGTTCGTCAAAACAAATACTTTGAATGACATAACAATTTCATAAAAGTTTGTCTTCTCTTCAAAGCACTTGTCCGACCCCTGGAAGTTACGCTTCACCGTTTCACTGCTTTACCGCTTCACATACGCATTACATGCAATGCCGAGAAGTCCAATGCATTACAACTTATAGCTAATGAGTATAAACCCCAGGGGTCGGACAACCAAATTTCCCTAAATTTCCCGCATTTTATTTTATGATAATATGATAGAGAATAATCATTTATTACTACTGTA
>JAQFZM010000044.1:0-69777 GCA_034695785.1 Galumna obvia
TTCATTTAAGGGTGTGTGTGTGTGTGTGAGAGAGAGAGAGAGAGAGAGAGAGAGAGAGAGAGAGAGCAAAAATGTTTATTTTACTTCTTTTTTAGATTTTATTATTAGAAAAACTTATCTAGATTAAATAATATTTATTCTGATGCTAATAATGGTCTGTAGGCGAGATCTTATGATTTTATGGATTTATTATTATTTGAATATTGTTTGATATATTAGACAATCATTGGTTTCAATGACAGAACAGAACAGATCTGGGTATGACTGTCTACAGTCTGACTGTATGTTTACTAAATAGATTATATGCTATTAAGTCAGAACACAAATATATTCCGTAATAAAAGTGTAAATACGAGCCAAAAGGCACTGAGGATTAGTGTTAAGTCAAATCGGCTCCAATACTATATTTCGATGATATTATTAGAAGACATTAAATACAATATAAGTGTTACACAAAAATGCAATTTTTATAACAATTTTAAAAATGATTCAAAGAATTAAAAGAGATTTAATAATCTTTTAATGTTTTTATGATTGATTTATCACTGGATTTGCGTAAATATTAACTTTTCATATCTCTTTTACGTTATTAGTAATAACCCTCTCATTTTTATAAAAGAAAAAGCAACCGAATAACTTTATTGTTATATTATAGCCTATATATCATTTAAACTCATTTTGTCTTCAAATTGATTCAGTCGTTAATTTATTGTTTTATACATTTTGAACCTTGTGAAATAAACCTGACGATTTGGCAAGCTCAAAAATTTAATAGTTAACAAACATGACTATTAAAACTGAAAATATGAACATGCAAACATTTTAATTACTTCAAATAAACTAAAATATTACAAATAAACAATTTAGCAAATATATGTAATTGAGCAAGTTGATTTTAAAGTTTTAGCTAATATAATCTGGAATAAAGTTTGTGATAGTTTAACATTTGGTATAATTTGCATTATTATTACTCATTATTTCAAAGTTAAGTATATTTTACTGTTTATTGACAAATGGATGACTATTTATAAAGAGAAGAGAAAATAAAATTGTATGAAATTAAGAGCTTTTCTTATATTTCTAACTTTTATTTCATAATCTAATCGCTGTTTATATCTGTTTTCGATTTCTTTTTTTTCGGTAGAAATAAACACATTTTCGCTTTTATTCGCATAAAAGGCACAGACATTAACTTAATGAGTAATAGAGAGAAAAAACCTGACATCTTATATACCCAAAGATATGTCAATTGTCGACCTATGTTCTCAACACAATTGGCTTCAAAATGCTATTAAATAAAATAATGATTGTCTTATACTTCCACTTATATATACACTCTGTATATACCTGTGATATAAGTCTTTTCAGATAATCAAATATATCTCTTTCAATATCGACTCCATGAATGACTTATATTACAGTAATTTGTGGTTTAAATAATGCAGTCCTTTGTATCCCTACTGTTATGTTTACGACTGAATTCTTGGCAATAACCAATATAACCCATCAACTAAATACTAATAATAATACTAATAATAAATCCATAAAATCTACTAAAATATACTCTTATAAGTGAAATGATCTTTTCAACAAATATAAGCTAGTTTATCTTCGAATGTCTTCTCATATCTAATCGAATTGTATTTTTCATTAATGAATAGTTTTATTAAAAGATATCTAATCATTAGATTCTAATCCTTTAAAAGAGTTGTGTCCGAATGACATTTGAAGGGTGGCAACACTTTTGCCAAAAGAGTTCATTCGGTTAATAGTAATAAAATGAATCATTAAAAGAAAGGTTTTATAAACTTATAATACTTATAACTCAGTGCCAATTCGTTCATTAATTAATGAATTTTAATCAATTATTGATGATTTTATAGTGAAGACTAAAGTTTAATACATTATATAAATTCCATTTGTATTTATTATAGCTATAATTATAATCTTGTAAAATAAGTTTATATTAATTGTGATTAGTTTAGAAATGGTATAAAAGCATATAAGATATGATATGATTGTGAGATAAAAATGGAAGAACACTAAAGAACTATATTTTTTCGATTCTATAATCTTTGGTAAAAAAGAGGAGAAAAGAGTAGAGATAAATATATTGTGAAGAGTTTTGTTGGCAAAAGAGCCGTAAAATTTGTAATACTGTTCTACTGTTCATAAAAGATTTATTTAAACTAAAATACATATCTATATTACTTTACTATTATACTGATCTTCTGAAAAGCGTCACTACAGTCAGTGTTCGTTTGTTGAGAAAACAAACACTTCTTTGAGTGTTTTATAAGAGTATAACTATTCTATAAAATGGATGGAACTGTAGGTCTTTTTTTCGGTATTGATAGATATATTTGATGCACACAAAGCCCGCAAAAATTTAATCCCTTCTCAGATGATATTGAGTGTGGGCTCTGCCGCCGCAAAGCACAAACCATAGCACAAACCACAACCGACACAGAAAGCAAAGCACAGACATAGGCATAGAATGCAATCCGCCGACAAAACCCCAAAGAAGCTTTACTTTTGCAACCGCTGGCAAAACCTGATTTCGCACATGTATTCACTGTTCTAAAGGTATTATACATAACAAGCATTGCATAAGAGTATGGTTTGGAATTAGTTAATGGTATGAATGGCAGAAAGCATACACTGCCTGAGCAAAAGCCGCACTAATTGCTTTTGTTTAGCCACCACTCACTCTCGTATTTACACATTTAAGGTTTTTTTTCTACTTTTGCCCAAAACCTTAATTCAAAGGATATTTTTTTCTGATAATAATTTAATCAATCAATGCATACATCAATCAATCAAATTGTGTGTAATTTAAACAATAATTGTGTTTTAAATTTGACGCTTTCCTAAAGACTGAGACAATTAAATATTAAATAAAAACAATCAGTCATTTGATGATTGATTTGATAATAAATGTCTTTCTTTAATCAAAATTTCAATTATTTGACTTCGAGTCAAACTCTAAAAACATTCAAAAACAGATAATACTCTCAACTCATCTAAAGTTTAAAGAATTTATAAAAATTATAATCAATAATAATTGTCAATCACTGAAAGGATTTACTCTTATAAAACTTAAACGAAAATTGATCAGGGTTTTGTATTTTAGAAAGCAAATATATGGCACCCCCTTGACTATCAGCTCAGAATGAGGTTTAGATTTAATATTCAGTGAAAAAGCACTGTAGGATATGAACAGAATGTTTTTTGTTCGTCAATCTCTCTGTAATGATGTTGTTAAGGCGGTTCCCATATACTGACTCTACTCTTAGCGATGATGAACAATAAGAGCAACTATTGCTGAGCCATAATCAAAGTATAGGACCGAAACAAAATAAAGGAATTGAGACCATAAGGGATTTGATTCCTCTATTTTGCACATATATTATACTCTTTTATAATATAATATCAAATTATATTAAATAAAAATATTTTAAATTAAGTATTGAATTGAATTCAATTTTAAAATGAAATCCAAATTTAATAATAAATTACTTTTATTTTTATTTTTTACTTTAATTATAATTACTTAAGATTTTTCGTAAAAATTATTTATAAGATTTATATAATTCAGAAATAAATGATAGATAGAGTTATTTTCAGAGATCCCATGGGAAGGCCTACCAACAATCAAGTAGTAACCAAAAATATCTTACCATAATGTCAATAAAATGATCAAGCAAAGCGTCATTTCTGATTTTCCCCATAAAAATCAAAGAATATTAAGAAAAATTGAATTTTTGATTAAATTCGAGACAAAAATAAACAAATCGATGAAATGTCTTAAACCTCTGAATATAAGAATGAAGTGTTTACCACCATTTTGAAACATTTAAAAACTGTCCTAGAACACTGGCTATCAACGTTTAAATTATATTAAATTTTATAAAGCCAAATAAACAAGCAACTATTATAATTATTATAAAAAGTAAAGTTAATCTGATTTTTTTGAAACAAAAATCAATATTTTGTGATTTGTTTTGTATCCAATTCTGTTATAAATTCATTGATTTACTAAAAGCTGTAAATTAATTACAAAGTGTTTAGAATTTATATTTCAATCAAACTATTCAATAGATTTTATAATTATTATATAATATTTATCCTCTAATTAATTGTCTTAATTTTAATTTAAAGGTGAAGTAAGTCCGTGCACTTCATCGGTATCTCCTGTTGCTATGAATAGAGACCGAATGGCAGGTATTGAGAGAAGTGGTGTATATAATGGGAACTTGCCTTTACTTTTAGCGGGTAATTAAAACACTATTTTAATGAAATATTCATTTGTAAATATGTGACTAAGGAGCAAATTCTTATTATGGTCATTTAAACGCCAATTTGGCATCTGTTTGGGGCAATGGGCCCACAGCCAGTGAGTCTGGTCACCCTTTATCTTTATTGCCATTTTTAAGACCTGGCAATCATTCCGCAATCAACGCCTGGGCAGCGGCTGCCTCTGCGGCCGCCGCTTATGCATCGCTTATGCCTTCAAACCCAGGAATCACACATTTGGAAAGAATTAACTCCGATTTGATCAACAATTCGATGAATCGTACTATAGATGAGGCCATGAGTTCACCACTAAATCTTAAAAATTGTAAGTTTTTCGAAGCACACAATTTATGACTTAAGTCGCACACAAACTAATTTGAGTCATTCTCTCAAAACTATTATAATTCATGTTTTGAATTAATACTGAAATTTGGATAAAATTTTAAAGCAAAAAATTATTAATAATTATTAGAAGCTTTGTTTCTAATAATTATTGTATTTTGGAGTAAATTGCGATCAAAATAACATATTTTTAGTGGACTTACTAAAGTTTAGTTAGATTTATATTCAATCGATTTAATTGATTTTTGAATCACAACTTTTGATGGATAGTATTAATGATTTATATAAGCAATCAATGGATACCTTTTAACTGATAATTAATCAGAACAACAAAAAACTTTAAAAAAGAAAATCAGAAAAAGATTTTCAATTAATAACACTTTTAACAAAATATTTGAGACCAAAGAAATTGTTTTATATTCTAAATAAAAGAGAATTTCAAAAGATTTTTATTGATATTTTGGTAATTGTGTTGTGTTGTGTTGTGTCGGCACATAATTACAACATAATTATAGTACACTTTGCTTGATAAGTACCTAATTGAAAAGAATCTTGAACATTCTTAATGAAATAAAGGTCTTTTATGAATGACATTTCTGTGAATATCATATTTCAAAATCAATTTCTTCAAACAAATTATATTTTGAATGAAATAATAAAATATTAGAAAAACAATGAAAAGAATAATGTTTTCAATGAAACTATTATTGAAAATAATGCGAATATAATAAAAATATCTCTATATTCAGGCTTTGAATAAAAATTGCAAATCATTGCTTTCGGCAAAGTTTTGATTAAAAATAACAGAATTACTGACAAATATAGACTACATTTGAGGAGTGGTAGAGTTCTTGTAGAATGTGAGGACCCACAGGAGATATTCACTTAGAATATGAATTACTCCATATCCTCAATGATTCACAAAATGCGAAAGACTTGTATAACTGTTTCAACATAAATCTTATTGTAGTGCCTCTCCCGAGGAGAGAGAGAGAGAGAGAGAGAGAGAGAGAGAGAGAGAGAGAGAGAGAGAGAGAGATACTCTCAGACAATGATCAGAGACATGAAAATTCAGAGCAAATCATATGTCAATACCTTTTGGCACAATTCGAGTGAATTATGAATGAAAGCAATGAAAATAAAGGGCACAGAAATAATAGAAATGAGAGAACATTGTTTTGGTGATACAATCGCTTCGAGTATAACTACTGCACAGATATGTCGGGCACTACTAATAATATTCAAGTAATGGATTTCCAGACTCTCTTCTCTGCTGTAAGCGATTTATCTTTGCTTTACTCAAACTTTTAGATCACTGATGACCAGAGAGTATATGTTTTACTGATTCCAATAACTCTATAACTTTTGATTGACATTAAAAATATATATTCTAAAAAACATTAGACATAAGACTTGAATGACTCAATAAATTGACATGGATCAATTTGGGAGATAATTTTAGAGAAATTCTTAGATTTTTAAGGATGTGTTGGCCATCTCTGTCAAACTGATGGTTCTTCTATTGTGTTATAAAATAGTTTTTTCATTCGAGTAATTCGATTACTCTTAGATTTAACCAAAAAATGCTAAAAAAAATAGATAGAAAATGAAACTCCATTTTTGCTCAAAACAACAAAATCTATAGTAAAGTATATAAAACTTTTAAAATATTTATTTTGAATCCAAAATTTAATTCAATTATTCGACAAAAACTATTGTGTATTGAATTTGATTTTATTTATCGAGACTTCGTTCACATAAAGACAAAGCAAATCAATACAAGAATTTAAAAGAATAGGGAATCTGAGGATTCTAAACATGGTCACTTTTCCTTATAAAAATAAATAAAATTATCCTAGTTTAAATTTGTTACTGTTGTTCAATGTTTGTGTAGGAATAGTTTTGGGGCAAAAAAAATACAAATTTCATTGATTTCATACATTTTTTTAATCAAAGGATATATTTTCAAATAAAAATTTATTGGGAATGAGAGCACATGACATAAGACATGTAAACCAATGATCGTCACTAATAATGCGTCGACTGAATAGTTATTGTGAAGCAAACAATACTCAAAATTGTTTCAACTTTTGGCTCTCTTTACTATTTCTATCAGCCTTTTAGTGCCTGTATTTGATCTTTTCGCTGCTCTTTCACTGAAACCATTCTGTTCTGCCTCACTCTCTCCCTCTCAGCCACTGTCTCCCACTCCGCCACTCACTCTCCCTTTCCCTCTCTGCCATCTGAACTCTCACTCCTCTTCTCTGAGCCTTATATTCAATCTATTGGTTTGAAATTGGGTTTAATGCAGTCGAGTGCTCAGCCAAATGTGATAATGACGATGACATACACTTCCCTCTCCCTATTCATAGCAAATAATGCACAAACAATAAAACCATGACCAAGATCAGTCATAGTCAATTTTAATTGATTTTCAAACTTAATTATTAGTTTTATAAAATGAAATATTTAAAACAAATTTTCAAATATTAAACAAAGATTAAGGTTTGTACTTAAGTTAGTTTCCACTAAGAAATTAGCATGGTAAAACAGTTTTTAAAATTAATATTTTTATTATATTTGCTTAAAATATTGACTTTTAAAGAGTTTGAACATCAAATTCTATTATTTAATGTTCTATGAGTACCCCCTGGCTATGGTTCTAATGATCTCTATATACCGTTTGTTGGGTGAGCTTTCATTTGAGTAAAAGTATAACATAAGCTCTGGTATATAATAGACGGGGAAATCATTTTGTCGGATATGATAGCACTTGAAAGTAATTAAGCGTTTAATAAATTATCGTTATTTTTATTATGTGGTAATAGTTATGTGATTACCACAAATGAAATATACAACTCTGAGATGATTCCACCAAATTTTCATTATTTAACCCATCATTTAAAAATCAAATGCTTCCAATATTTTAAGTGAACAAGGACAACTCACATTTCAACTAGGGATATATGTTATAGAACAACCCCAAAGTTTTGTTTTAAAATAATCTTAGTCTTTTCATTGTTTGGATGGTGCAAGGTAATTTACTCTAAAATTGGTAAGATGTAGGTTGCTAAGAAAGGTTCAAGGCAAATGTTTTAAGTTGTACAGGATATTTTTTCTTTGTTGTCTAACATTATTAATAATAATTATATTAGAAGTTCATGGGGATTAAACATTCATTGAATGCAAACCTACGCACAGACACTAATGTTAGACTAATGTGAGTCCATTCCTTAAATAATTGATAATTCGTTGAAATCATATCCTGTAGTCATTTATTGTCGCATTCATTCTCTTTGAATGCATTGTTTTTTTGTGATTTGAATAAAACTTTTCATTTATAGTGTTATGAAATGCAAGAAAAATAAATGCATTTAAACTTAGATTCGAAAAATGTGATGATCTCTGTCTCCCTCCCTCTCCCTCTCATTGTGTGCCCTCTCTTCTGCACATTGAATGAGAATAGACTTACAATTCAATACACTTGTCGTCAATGATGATAGTCAGTGAACTGAATCCAACCAATTGTTGTTGCGCTCCGACATATTGTGCAAAACCATAGCATATGCGACTCACAAGAGTATATAAATCCAATAGTATAACAAATGATAGCAATGAGGCATATATTTGAGTCGGGATGTGCTTAACATCAGTGACTATATCTCCAACAAATGCAGTGAAGAGAATTCATAGTATCAGTCGAGTAGAAGTTGTCTTCTATTTATTCAACTAAAATAACCATTTTTATGGTTTTCTGGCGACTATACTATAAGGGATTTTTATATCATAATCATTGCTATTCTAGCGATTACTTCAATATATGTCAGCGAATGGAAGCCTAGAATTCTCGATCTGTTTTTGCTCATCACTTATGATCTCATGTTTTCATATTTTATTGCAATTAAAGGATTATATCATTTCAATAATATTTAAACCACTTTTACTTAAATCGATTAAACCCTTGATTTCATTTAAAGAGTGATTGTTTTCTCTCCTTTTCCTAGATTTAAAAAAATAGTAAATTTGATTCATTTGAATGCTCTTGGTTATTGTTATTGTTACTATAACAATGGATTTGATTTATTTATTTATAGAGAAATCTATTGATAAAGTTATATAAGGAATAGATTTGAAGTTAATTTGTCTTAAATGTTATAATTTAATAAAATTATTTTTACATTTTTTAAAGATTATCGGAAAACAATTAGTGAAGGAATTGTAGAGTAATAATTGAAAAGACTGTCGAACACATAACACATAAATATAAATATTAATCTGTGAACGAATGCACACAAATGTTAGTCAGTCTTTGGATCGTATGAGACATATGCCATATGTTTCTTCAATGGACTGATGAAGCGATGGTATACTATATGAGTCGGCTTTGTATTCGCCATTAATTAGCTAATGGTGTCTCACGAGAATAAGGCATAAGGTTTTTATTATTATTACTAAATCATATCATACCAGATCTCTCTCTCTCTCTCTCTTTCTCTCTCTCTCTCTCTCTCTCTCTCTCTCTCTCTCTCTCTCGACTCACTCATCGGTCAAAGTGAATGTCCACAAAATGAATAGAAAATAAATTGTGATCTGGAATTAGTGCAGAACTGATGTCAGAGTATAAACAATATTAATGTGATCTGAATTATTTGTGATTACATTAATCGCGGTCTCTATTCAATCATGGATTTGATTCATCTTTGAATTTGATTTCGACGCAAATTTTCATTTAGAGATTTTTATTATTCTATAATTAATTGCATAAATTAGTTTTTTCAAAAAATGATCAAGTACATTTTAAGTTGAGGCCAATTCAATTTTGTTACTTTTGTTTTGATGATTGAATTTCATATCAAGAGTTAAGTGATTTGAATGAAATGAGAAAAACGATGTGAATATTATCAGTGGCTTCGATATGAAGGAGTGTTTCAAAACTGTCGGCTCTATATTTAGAGAAATACTTATCACAAAAAATAAATAAATAAATGGAAATCACTTTTTCTGAAATGTCTTTTCTGATTGTCTTTCATTTATTGGGTATTTTATAGCATAAAATGAGAAAAATGCCAATAAATGTAAGCGATTTAGTTTTTATTTGCCATCATTTGTTTGACTCATGATTTCACGAACAACACATTTAAAGGATGGGATCTTCCAATTGAAATGTGAAGGAATTCCAATCGTTTAATCCAATCGTTGGAAAAAACAATCAAATCTTAAATGCGGTACGAATTCATTCTGTGCTCAAAACTGATATAAAGATTTATTAATTTTTTGCCATTAATTTCTTCGTTCTATAAGTTTGTGAGTCAACACATTATTTATATGACATTCCATTGCAGAAATCACTTTTCAAAATGAATGCATTCATTATACCCTTCAAACTCTATATTAAATTTTCTGTATATTTAAATATTTTTATATAATTTCGATTAGTTATCCTGGATATTACAAAATTTTTACCTTATTCTTGACTTTCTTAATCTGGAAAAATCAAAGAATTAGTGCTAAGGATTTTTGCTTTATATATAGTTCTCAGTTTATATGAGTTTCAATAAAATTATTAAATAAAAATTTATTGCTTTGGTTTATATGGTTTTTTATATGAGTTCTCTATTTTGTGTAATTCACTTGACTTTTGAGTTGAGGACAGTTAAAGAGAGAGCTTAGGACAGACAGACGTATGCATTCTATATAAACTTTATATTGGAATTACGAATATATGAATTCAAACTAATAGTGAAAAAGGCGCCGATAATGTCATTTCTAGTTTCCTCCCATTTATATGCTGTGCATTGAAATCATTTCTCTCTCTCTCTCTCTCTCTCTCTCTCTCTCTCTCTCTCTCTCTCTCTCTCTCTCTCTCTCCGCATTCATTCTAATTCACTCATACTTTTATCGATTTCATGGTATCTATTAGTTAAACATATCCTCTGAAATGTGTAATAAACGGCAAAATATTTTATATAAATTTTGCTTTCAGTTTATGACAATTTTCAGTTCAATTCTTTGCAGTCATTTCATCGCTTATTATAATGAAGTAAAAATAAATTGCTCCCAACGGTTGACGACTGGACTGAATATATCATAGAATAAATCAATTCTACAGTCGTTTTATGATTGAAAATTACAGTCAAACCAACGAACGGCTCATTTGTTAAAATGAATATAAAAAAGAAATGAAAAGATTCATTAAAATACATCTCGATTAAAGGAGATCTTATTTTACAATTAAAGTATCTTGCACAAACTTAATAATTAAAAACTACCATACATATGAACATACACACACACACACACACACACACACTCATATCGAAAATTGAATAATCGAGGCAAAAGTTTTAATATTATTTGAAATGACTCCAGAATTTGAGTTTTGCGTCCGTTTTAGTCATAACGTTATAATAGTTATTTCATTAATTATTTTTATTATCATTTGATTTAATAGAGCGATAGTCAGCCTATTATTAAGATTATTCCAATAATTCATTGCATATGACTTTCAACAAACATTTGTTTAAAAGCTTAAAGAAACATAACGTGGAATAGTTTGAGGCAAATGACTCGAACCCAATACTCTCCGTTTCAAAAGAGAAGATTTAAATCTCAATTTAAACGATATATTATTATATAAAATGATATTTGAGATCATTTTCTTAAAATTTAATATTCATTTTTCCCAGAAATTCATTTTTGACAAAAAATTCTTCGAAATTCTAATTCTTAAGAACTTATTTTGAATTTGAATTTTGAAAAAAATAAGAAAAATCTTTATAAAGAAAAGTTAATAATACGGATAAAATCAATATTAAAATAAATATTCAGTTTTTCATTTGAATCACAAAATAAATTTTAAATTCAAATCATTTTCCAAAACAAATATTGATCTTGTATATATTTATATATAGATGTATATATATACATAAATATATAGATTTATATTTGTATATTATCCTTATAATGTTATAAATGTTTATATAGTCTTGTAAATCTATATCATGTTTTAAATATATAGTCTTATAGATCTACATTAACAGATTATGCAAGTTTAATACTTAGATAATCTTAAACTTATATGTATATATCGATTGTATATATGGTGTATATAAGAGTTGTATATAGTGTTGGATAAATTATAAATCGATTTTCTCTTTTCTATAAACATTTATTGGTATTAAAGTCTTTTAGTGAATTCCTGAACATTTTATTAACTTTTGAATATAATATGAAAATTGAATTTTGATTTTTTTCTCGATTTAGTGGTCAAACATTTCTCAGATGAGAGTCATTGCAATGACTCGAACACAAAATCAAATAACAATTCTCCACATATTAATGATTACTACTCTTCGTCTTCGCGATCAAATTCACCAGAAATTGATTTAATAGATGACAATAATAGTAATGATAGCAAAGAGTATAACAAAACAGTGGATAATAAAAGTAAAGCAGAAGATAATAATAACGGCATTAAATTTAATATTAAGAGTCATAACAGTAAACGAAAGCGACACAGCATTAGCTCTGAAACGACATCTTCATCACAATCACCAAAACCATTATCTTTATTATCTTCGGTTAAATCGGGAACTCCTTTACCATCGAAGCCGATGTCAGTAACAGATCATAGTATTAGCCAATTATTAGCCGATAATAACTATTCAAACACTAATAATACGAATAATAATAAAAACAAAACTAATGATAATAATTGTGGGGATAATAATGGGAGTAAAACCAGTGATGAGAGTAAAGGGAGTTCACCCATTCCTACCAACAATTGCGAATCACAACAGAATTTGAATTCCATTCCAATCGCTGACAAACTCTTCCGACCCTTTCAGGTAATGGATATGATTTCAACATTTCTTAAATTCTATAAAATTAATAAATTATTAAGAATTAATTTCTTAAACTGTGAACAGGATATTCCTCATTACTTTGGTCTACCTTTTTATGGTTTGGGCGCAAACCCATTCCTCGGTGCAAATAAATTGTCGACTCTATCATCGAATGAGGGAACGGCTTCAATGCCTTCATTCCTTAACACCACAGCATTTGGAAACAATGGATTTGGTGATGGGTCAAGTTTGAGCGCACACCATCACTTCAAGTCGAGCTATTTTGGAAATAATACTTCTGGTCAGCAGTTTGGGGACGGACTGGTATTTTCTTGCATAAAATGTGACAAAATGTTTAGTACACCCCATGGTTTGGAAGTTCACGCGAGACGATCCCACTCTGGGAAGAGACCCTTTGCATGTGAACTGTGCAATAAAACATTCGGACATGAGGTGAGCCTTTCACAGCACAGGACAGTCCACACCGCAGAGAAGACATTCGAATGCAAACAATGTGGTAAACAATTCAAACGTTCTTCGACTCTATCAACACATCTACTAATACATTCAGACACTCGGCCCTACCCGTGCCAATACTGTGGCAAACGATTCCACCAGAAGTCAGACATGAAAAAACATACATACATTCACACCGGTATGACTTTTCAATCAAATCTCATTAAATTCTATTATTTTAGTTAATTATCAATAAATTATTTGCAAAAAAAATTGTGAAAATATTGAGTCATTCAATGATTCACTTCTAAAGTCGTCAAAAAATTCATTAAAACATTGAGAATAAGTGAATAATATATGGTTAGACAACTCCTACTTGTAATCAAAATTCATTTGTGATATTCTCCACACTTTTAATCGCTTTTTCCGAATAAAAGATTTGCATATTTTTGGTTGACTTTTGTTTTTGTATTCAGTGATATTCACGAATGAAAAAAAGGCAATTAATTTATAATTGAATTCAAAATTACGAATATTTTTATGCTTTTTTTGTTTCTATTGTTTGGGAATCTGATTAAATATAGGCTCAGAATAACTCTCTTTATTAGTACTACTCTTTCATTGCATTGATTTCAAAATATAACTAAAAATCAATTATAAAAATTAACTCATTATTAATAGACATAATAAAATCAAAGGGTTTTATTGACCTTGCTAAAACAATAAATTACATATAATGTTGGTTTCAAAAATAGCCAAGGATGAACACATAAGATATTGTTGAGTTATCTTTCATCTATTCTTTTCCTTAAAGATTTTCATTTGTTTTTCATTTGATGTTTCATTGTGTTATTCATTGAGTTAATGTTTTTTACCTAGCTTAAATCATAAATTATATATTTATTAAAATATTCTATTTATAGCAATTTATTCAATGAAATGATTGATAGAATATTTTAAAAGATTTGATAAAATCTTTGTTGAAATTTAGAATTTGAAACTAATTTATCTTAAATTAAAGTCTGTCTAAAACTTAATTGATTTTAATTATAAATTTCCGTTAATTTAAACCAATTGTCTATCAGTGGAGACAAGAGAATGGATGGGATCGGATGTGGATTTAGATAATAAATACCCACAAATATTAATGAGGTTCACTTTAATAGAAATAAACGATAAATTAGTTAATTTTTAGTCATTTCAATTGAGATCAATTTCTTAATTATTTTAGTTTATTTAGATTCTGAACTGATATTTGTTATGACTCTTATAAGCATTTGTACGCCTTTTTATAAATAATTGTATATAAGAATTGTTTCTCAAAAAGAGTATTGGATTTTAATGCGATTATATATCTTCTCAACATTTGTTCGCTTCGAAAGCAAATAATAATTGACTTTCGGCTACAGAAGAGGTGCCAAGAATTTCATTTCATGTTTTCCTAACACTTAAGTTTTCACTCAGAATAAACAATATGTGACACTTTCACAGATTACTTCGAAGCAGATTTCAAATGAAGTAAAACTGACCAAAGATTTTATTTTTATATAATTTTTTACTTTTTCTATGTTTTGACTATTTTTTTGTAATTTAATTTCAGTTGACTTAAGGATTTCTTAATCGAATTGAAAATCTGCTGATTATTACAAAGAAATTCATTGCAAACATTGAATGACAGCCTTATAGACACCGACACAAAGATTTTCAAAGCCCTCGAAGGGCTTTATTGCAAGAGTACACCCAAATGAAAATCAATTGATTAAATTAGGTCTTCCTTTACAATAACAATCAGTTCAATTCGAGAGGATTAATGTTTGAACATCAATATTGTGATACCAATCCTTGAATCTTGAGATCAATTGAAAACAATGCTCTCAAACAAAATTGAAGGCAAAAAAGAGTGCTTTTGTGATGTGCTCTTCGGTGCCATAAGTTTTATATATAAAAATCTACTCTTCCTTTGATGTGGTTTTTGATTCAATTTATAGTCGAATCTCTTTTTTCACAACAATAACAAAATTTGAGTCTATGAGGAAAGCCTTCTATACGACTATCTTTTAATTGAAACTGAATTAATCTTAACTAAACTTAATAGGAGTCTATATTATTTCAAATATTATAAATTAAAACTTCTTTTTTTATTAAAAAAATAAAAAACTATAAAATATTATAATATAATAGTTGTTATAAGAGAATTATTTGAAAATTTAATGATCTAGTTATATTTTCAGTGTGTGAAAGATGTGTTCTGTCGTTTATGCTCTGATTGTTTTATGTGTGAAAAAGTAGTTAGACTGTAGTATTGAATGTTGTGGTGATAATGATTGTCGATCGCCTGTCTTTTGGCAAACATAGGATTAGAGCAAATCAATGATTTGTTATCATTTGTTCCGTTCCTTCATATTAAGGCTCTATTGCTTTAATCAACACTTCTTTTGCTGTCATTCCTTTTTCCAAAGCAATACAATTGGTTTTATCTATAAATATGAGATGACATCCACTTTGAAGCAAAGCTTATCCTATTCTCAGAAGAGCGGTCTGTCCACTCTTTAGTCTGCGCTATCCTTTTGATTAAATTATGAATAAGTCATAAGAAAAACAGTTATATATAAAAGTATATCAAAAGCCTTTAAATAAGTTTCAGTAATCAATCGATTTCTTTTCAATAGGTTTTCATTAAATTTTTGTTTATTAAACTCAGTCTTAATATAATTAATTTAATGACTAATTTTTGTTAAATTTGTGTAAACTCAACAAAAAAAACTTTATGGAGAGAATGGAGGGACACATCCAATCTCTGGAGTCATCCGATAATTAAATTATTTGTTAGATTTGGTTCACTCAGTTTTACAACAAAGTTATTGGAAATTTTGCTTTTAATTCTCTTATTTTGTGAGCAAAACCTTTTACAACACAATGTCTTTGTAAACAGAATAAAGTAATTGGGCTCTGGTTTTAGGTTTTCTACTTTTATTGCAAACACAATCACAGACTCAGAGACAACAGAAAAGATTAGATCAGAACTCTCTCTCTCTCTCTCTCTCTCTCTCTCTCTCTCTCTCTCTCTCTCCAATTTTTTTTTGAATGAATAGGTTTTCACCGCAACTATACATTGATTTGCATACAAATTGTGTGGAATATAATTAAAACTTTGATTATTAGGTTATCGGCAAAACTCAAAGTATGTCAACATTTGCAACCAATTCATCCCATTTTGCATTTTCAACAAATTTTTACTCGATTTGTGTTAATTTTGCTCATTTTGTTATTTTCATTTAATCTAGCCTAAATAGAGTAAATTTTCACAGACTTATGAAACTTTAGTGAATTTGTGAAATCAATTATTCTTTAAAAAATGACAAAGATAACAAATCAATCTACAATTTACTTTCTCTAATTAATAAATTAAAAAGATATCATTTATAGTGTAATTTAAAAATTAAATATAATTTTTAATAATAATTATATTTTAATCATAACATTTCATAATATGAGAAAATATCGTAAACTAAAATCTAATGTCGAGTGCATTGAATATATAATATATAAAAGTTAATAAAAGTTAATATAGTTGTGATTAATATAATCCGTCGCTTATAATAATTAATAAATAAAATTAATTATCACTCATTTGAAAATGAAATCTCTTAAGAGAATTGTAATCAAAGATTGCACTGAATTTTGTTCTCTTTTAACCCAATCCTTTCGAAAAATGTGATTGAATTCAATTAAAACTAAATCAATTCATTATACCAAACTATAAATAATAAGTGTACATGGCAATTTCATATTTAAATGAAGCATCTAGTTAAATTTCTCTTATTATTTTTTTTATTAAAATATATTTGAATTGAGTTATATTTTGTTAAATGATTTTTATAATAATACAAATTTAAACTAAATATATACAAATGTATATAATCTATATTTTTATATAAAATATGATTTATTGATTTTTTAGGCGAAAAACCCCATAAGTGTTCGGTTTGTGGAAAAGCGTTCAGTCAGTCATCTAATTTGATAACCCATAGTCGCAAACACACCGGATTCAAACCATTTGCCTGTGATGTGTGCGGTCGAGCTTTTCAGCGTAAAGTTGATTTGAGACGACATAAGGAAACACAACATTCAGAAATACGTCCGCCAAACAGTCAATTGTCAGCTCTTCAGGCGGCCATTAGTGGTGGACCCGTCGTCAACACATCTGTGATTGGATCGCAAACACCTTTAGTTGACTCATCCGAACACATTATGCGCTGTAATTATTAGTGAAATTCACACAAAATTCCTAACAAATCGTTTTCGAGTGAAACTGAAATTCATATTAAACTTCATTACATTTGTATAGAATTTATCTCTGCTTTACTGTAACTCTGTTTAACTGATTTTACTTCATTCCAGTTATAATACGTTACAAATTAAATAATTATATTTTTTTTTGTATTAAAGTAAAGTTCTTTTAAACCCTTAATTAAAAGTAAAAGGAATTTTACTTAAATACTGAAAAAGAATTCTTTGTTTGTAATGCATTGAGAATAACAAAAACTGTAAGAAATAGTGAGAAATGATTTATTCATTTGAAAATTATAACAAAATTTGAATCATTTCTATATTTCATAAATGAATTAAATATAGTTATGAATTCAATATTAGCTACAAATATGTTTTGGAGATTAGATGAATGTTAAGTGCAATCGATATATCATATATTCATCAATAAAATTGTATAATCTATTAATATTTAAGAATTTAATCTATGCTTTACTTTAAATTTATCCTAGATTATTTTAAACTGTAAGATATTATTGGTTTTGATTGATTAAATTAATTTATTGAAAAAATGAACTCTTCTTTAGATTGACTTAAGTTACTTCAACTTTTCAAAAGTTTAATACTTTTGAGGATAAAAACTTAAAGTAAATACAAATCGAAATACTTTTTAAGGTTTGAGACGTGATTTTAGTTTTAGGGAAAATTCAAGTTAAGTCAATATAAGAATAAATTCTAATAAATATTTGATTAAAAATTATTTCTGATTAGAAAAATCTCTGAAGAAATCAAAATCTAAACTCAAATTTTTTTTGAGATAAAACTTACTTTTTGTTAAAAGAAAAGGAAAGAAAAATACTATTAGAGGTTTGACTAACAAAAGTACTCTTTTTACTCTTAGAAAAATTTTTTTAATTTCTTAGATAAACATAATTTGAAATATTTATATAAAAGCCTTCAAATTATAATTAATATTTTATAAAATTTGTATTAAATTAACTTTACTAATCTCTCAGTTTCTTTATTAGAGTTGTGTTTAAATCCGTTCATTTGGAGCAACAAAGTATTATACTCAACATTACTTGCTTAATTATTATATCAATAAATTAAATTTTTAATTAATAATATTTATAGTTTGTAAACCTCTCTCTCTCTCTCTCTCTCTCTCTCTCTCCCTCTCTCTCTCTCCCCTCCTGTGCCTTTCAGAGTCATATAATTGATACTGAGTTGTGGTACAGTTGTGCTAAAAGTGTTTTGTGCATTCAGTTCATGTCAATTGCACTTCATATCCAAATTGTTTGAAAAAATCCCTCCGGATTTCAAGAAAACAGTGCACAGAGTAGTGCCAAATATGAAGATTTGATGCCCAATAGCGGGACTGAGTGGAAGAGTCAGCTCACGTCTCATCGTTTTTGTGGGTGCCATCAGTTAAATGCCAACAAAATTCAGTTTTCGGTAAAAATACGTTTTTAAAAATTGTCTCAAAACTAAAAATATTATTTATATTTCAGATAAAGTTATTTATATTAATTCAAACTTAAATTTGAAATTAATTTTCATAAAATAATTTTTTTTGAGTCATGAAATGCATCGAAAACATGAATAAAGCAAACATTAAATGAATTTTATTTATAAGAGATATAAGAAAATTAAATAATATTTTAAAACAAATAAATGTAAAATAAGTGTTCAAAAGTGGAATCAATAGTAGAAGTGATTATTATATGAAATCAAGGCATCAATTTTTGCCAATCAGTTGTGTTACCGATTACTGAGCATTGGTTGTAGTGTTGAGTCGGCCTCACGTCTGCAACAATCAGCAGAACATGTTTCGAGACGTGTCCCTCGAGCATCGAACCAATAATAGTGTTGCCATCAATTTCTCTCACAATGAATCCCATTTCTGATTTGGTATATCATTGAATCGCAACCAGAATAAGACTAAGCAATGATTTCATTCACTGACTTCAATGGAGCGATCGCTCAGTACTTACAGTTCAGCACAGAATTGAGTCTAAATAAAGGGTCTAAACGATGGGTTCATACTAATTGGTTGAGGCATTGCTTAGTTGTAACGAAGTATAGATTCTTCTTTAACAAACTTTGATTGGTATTAGTTGTTAACACAAATTGATGCCAATTAGTGCTGTCATTAGATTTCATTTCACTCTTAATTCAGATCTTTTCCAAAACATAAAAGTATAGAATGAATTAGAAAACTATTATTACAAATAAAAGATACAAATCTTATGTTCGGCCTTTTGTTATTAGATTTGAGAAATGTTTTGACAAACAGTAATAACTTTGAAAACAAAAATATCATTTTAACCAATACGAATTTCTAAATCTATCTTGGTAAATAGTTAATAATTAACATTATATTCAAAGCATTAATTATATGAATATATAGATATTGAAATCATGTTTTTTGAAGCATAAAAAATGTAAAGAAAAGTTGAGTTTCGAAAAGTTTTGTCAAATTCATTGTCTGATTATTGAAGAGACGGACACTTTTATTGAGTACTTGAGTCGATACAAAAAATGTTACGCATTTTGAGTCTATTGTATAGTCCGGTAAAGACTTTTGGAGACCTGAGTGTTAGTGAATCTCAAGAGTATTGCGCGGCCAAAACGGGTGGGAAATAAGTACTAATGAAATCACGACCGCTTTTCGCTTTAGGCCTTCCTATCTTTTGCTTACTTTCCAAGGATAGAGTGACTAACAATGTTTCCATTCTGTTCATCAATAAAATTGTTTGATCAATAACCAGTAATCAATGATCAATGATCAACGATCAAGGCAAATCTTTTAAATATTCAATTCGAGTTTCGAAAGTTTCGAAATATTCTCATTTTAATCAAAACAATAATTTCTTTTTATATATAAAAAGTTTTATTACTAATGTAGCATATTTTAGCAAGATCAATTTATAAGCTTGATAGTCTTTAATTAATCTTTTAAAACATACTTTTTTTGAATTTGTAGCATGGTCACAAATAAAGTATAGATTCAGATTATTATAAATTTCATAGTTAGTCTATTTTTATCATTTAGCTCTAGTAAATAGACAAGTAAAAAGTACTAATAATCTAGTACTTAAATAGAGAAATAAGCAAGATAATATTAATTTTATTTTAATAAATTGTATTAGAATTTGTTAAGATTTAGTGTTTGTTTGAAATAATGCGAATACTTTGAATTGAAATATTAAGAAACGAATCGAAGGCCAAACCACTGAACCACTGATTAGAAGAGCAGATTCAGCACAAAAACATGTGATTAGAATCGATGTAGTATTGGGTCATTCCTTAAAGCCATTGTTTTAACTCTTGAAGCCAAGAGTTAATAAAATTGTCTGTTAGTTAAAGAGTCAGATCAGACAAAATAAATTTAATAAACTGATTGACTGATTGACAAAATGAACAAAAATTCTGATTAACTCAAAGTTTTCTATAGAATCGCCAAAACTATAAAAGTGTTACAAATCTAATGAAATTTAGTGAAGAATCGCATGAATCGCACGAATCCAAACAAATTGCTTTCTAAGGAATTTTCAAAAACATCTCATCAATTGTCTCACTATTAAATTAATTACAAATGTCCTTGTTAATTGTTTAAGGCTAATGAATTTTATTTAATTTTAATTAAATTTGATTAGTTTTAAGTTCAAAATTGACCATTTTTATTTTAATTATTTGAGCTAGCTAAAAATAACTTAATATTATGATTCACTTAAATTATAGTCTGAAGTAATATTGGAAAACAATTCAATCAAATATTATAGAGAATAAAATCAATAGAAATCTGAAAATATTAATAAAAAGAGCATGATAATTAACAACAAAAGATTTTCTGATTAATATTTTGTTAATTTAAATTTGATACGAGCATAGCGTGAGTCATATCATCAGTTCTGTTGTTGAGTAAGAGTTATTAAAATATATTTGTGCGCACAATATGTGTGAATCAAATATACTTTAATGATTGTCAACCGGAAAGTTTTGCCTCTATTTATACAACACCTCTCAAAGTGCTTCCATTTGACCGAAGACTGAAGACTGAGGGCTGAAAAAATATAAATCAATTTTTCATATGTTTTTGTCTGTCATTAGATTATTAAAGTAATAGAGGAGTAAAATCTTTACAGTTTTTATCTAAAGAGCGAAAGGCGTTTCCATTCGATAATACAATGAAATTAATTTTTTGTCAAAAAAAAGTTCATTCAATGAGTATTTATTTACAGTTGTTATACGTTTTTAATTTAATAAAAGAAATAATAATAATGTTTGAAGTATTGTAAACATTGGAGGAAATATTGTGGAAATATTTAACTATTTTATGGGCGAATCGCTATAAAAATTGAACCAAAAATTAATTAAATATTGCTTTTCCTGATTTCAAACGTAAGGGCTATTCTTCTGGTGTTAGAATATGTCAGAACCGCTGATTCTAGAAAATCAACTATTCTTTTAATAGCGGTTTTGCAATACATGAGTCCTAAAATAAATAAAAGTCGGGTAAAGCCATGAGTGAAACCGTGAGTGAAGCCATGAGTTTGAAAACTTTTAGGACTATTGTGTGGCAAACATTTCACAACCAGTATTAATGTGTACACAAAGTGATGGTTTGCTTTTATTGTTGATCGTCGTTATGATTAACTGACAGCACAACACGAATGCCAGTCCGCCTGTATTCCGCTCTGTTTTGTTTCTGTTAGCAGTTATCAGTTAGCCAGACCACTTTTCAATCCAGAGGCCAATCTCATTAACCACTAATTTGTGTGCACTTTAGCTCTGATGGAAACTATTTTTCAAATTTGAGTCTCACTAGAAATGACTCACAAAAACACCAATCAATACACAAATCATAACTACCCTAAAATCGGGATTATAAGTCGCGACTTATACAATAAAAAAAGTGAAATTTTGAAAAAATATACCCTTGCGACTTATACATGAAGTTCACAGAATTACGACTTATACAACAAAATTATTACAATTTTTGTCAATAAATGACCGGCGACTTATACACGAGAGCGACTTATAACCCCGATTTTAGGGTAAATGAATACCAAAAATTGTGTCAAAAATAGTGATCATTACTTCACATAAATGACTGTTCAATCGATTTCTAAAATATTTCAAAAAAGAAAATCCAATGAAATTATAGTTCTCTGATTATAAACTGAGTTAAAGAAAACTAAATTTATTCTTCTGTATTGTATTGTATTATATTGTATTGTACTGTATTGTACTGTATTGTACTGTACTTGCTCAATCAATGATAAGATATCATTAAAAAGAAACCTTTTCTTAGATAAAATTTTATCGAATAAGAGATTTGATTGCGTGCTTTCAATGAATATTTTTATTGGAAATCTATATAATATTAGCTTTCATTTGTGACCGATTATATCTTTCATAGATTAAATTTGATTTTATTTTATTTGAGTCAGGTAATTTTGTATTTTTGTTTTTTTCAACAATAGGTTCAGAATACTAATTAAAAGAAAAATATTATATTAACTTTTCTTTTAATACAAAAATTTGTTTTTGAATAAATTTTTGATGATTTCATTGATAGAGAAAAGAATAAAATGGTTTTAAAAAAATAATTTTAATGAATAGAATAATAACTTTACGTTTTGTCCGAAATCTGATGTAAAATATAAAAGTTATGATATAATAATCATTTATTCGTAACAATAGTTAACGAATAGTTTTGTTGACTATTTGTTATAATTTGGCTCAACTCAACTGCTCTAAATGTGCAGTTGTATAAACTTGTAGACTTTTGTAGACTTTTCCCATTTATGATAGAATTTCAAATGATTTCTAGGGATTAGTTATTGTATTCTTAGAAAAGTTACAAAAATTCAGTGATTTATTTGTTGGTTATTGTATTCATATATATCTGGAATTTTTGTGTAAACATGTGTTGCTTCGGAGAAAACCCATTCAAATAACTGGTGTTTCAGTATTTACTTTGTTTTGCATTTGTTGTGTTATTATTATTTGCCACAAACCAATTGAATTGCATTTATTTGATTATGCATTAGACAAATAAAATCCCAGAGCAGTCTCTGATTGTCTTTTGTAACAAATATTTTTCAACTAATCTTTTATCCATTAAATTATATTAATTTTTTGTTTAACTTCTCTTCAATTTATATAATTTTTAAAGTTTACAACATTTTTAAAATTCTTGAAAAACATTTCAGTTTAAGTTCTTATTAATATCTTATTTGAACAAGATAAATTCAAAAATATGTGTTAATTCTACAAATTAGTCAAATATTTGCCTGGATTAATTTTGAATTAACAAATTAACCTTATTTGTTGAAAATGTATGGAGAGTTTTGTTCTAAAACAATGAAATTAATGAAATATGAATTACATTCTATTGATAGAGAGTCAGGTCGTGTGTCACTACTTTTGGATAAATAGAAACTAAGAGTCAACTCAACAGTTGATTAGCGGTACTCCAAATGAAAATCGAATCGAATTTAGTGTTAATAATATAAATAATCTGAACGACTCTCTAATGAATGCATAGAAGAGCGGAAATGGAGTGAAAATTGTTTGGAAAGTTTTGCGTTTGGAGTCATATATTTATTGATAGATATATAAAGCGAGCCTTTTAGGAGTTTACCTAATGGTTTATGAATAGGAATACTCCGTGAAAATGACTGCTTTCAAAGGACAGACGTATGTCCGGCACGCGATCATCAATAATCAGCACATTTGGATCGCATAAAATACTTTCCAAAACGAATTTATGCTCTCGACTACAATACACGACTCTTTTGGTCATCGAATAACTCAAACTAAATATGAGTCCAAACAACAAATAAACTTAATTTAAAAAAGGAATCAGTTTTTAATCTGATTTTCATATCTCTCTAATGAATAAAAGCAATCATTTATTACAAGAACTCATTAAAACCGTAAACATTAAAAAACAAATAATAAATTTAATTAACAATTTTAACAAAATTAGTTCAACAAATTAGGAGAACTGATTTCTACATCGATTTTCAACAATAATTTACTACTCATTCACATAATAATTACTGATATCTTTTGTTTTTAAAAAGAAAAGCTTCATTCAATTTAACAAGGTCAATCAAAAGTATACAAAAGTTGTCTTTTACTAAACAATATTTGTTTTATTGGATATAAATTTTAATTTTCAAATATATATGAGTTTTGATATACCTTTTAATTAGTGTTAAATAAATTTGAATTTTTTCATATGAAGATTGATTTGTTAAACTAAATTTGACACTTTTTGATGGCTAAGTTATCTGCTCTTTAGTGATACTATCGAAATATTATTTTAATCCCGAATTTGATATAAATATGGAAAGAATTCGTGTGAAGGGATCGCAACTCAATGTGTTTTAGTTGAAATTGAATATAGTTTTAATCAATTATGGATTAGTTGAATGTTTTTTATGGTTTAATATATAATAAAATTATTGAAAAGATATCAAAAATTGTGATCAGAAAATGAACAAAACATATATAACGATATAACCCGTCTTTTGTATTAATAGAAAAAAAATCGATAAAAATTATAAATGATATGAAATACCAAATAAATTATGTGTGCGTTTGAGCTTAAAATTAGCGATGATTTTCATCATTGGTTTCATTTCTGGAGCTAATGATTAAGTGAGAGATTGAAATCAGGAGAAAAATTCCAATTCTGGTGATATCATAGGCTCTGAGACTAATGCATAGAATACTTAGCGAATGACAGAACGCTCACAACGACTATGGAATTGCATTCGGAATATTTCACATCTAATCTAAGCCGCACTACAAATATATTAAATATGTTTTGTTCTCTGGTTTACTAAAGCCTGTGATAAATGACTTGTCAAACGGCGACAGTTAATGCACTCCATGTTAGGTAAGAGTCCAACAGTTCACTGGTTTTCAGCTCAAAGAATATTTAGGCTATAGATTCATATCTCATAAATATGGCCCTTAAAATGAGATGACTATTAACCAAATATTCAAATTATATAATCTTTTATATATTTTTTTAAAGATTAAATTTTAAGATTTCCTCATTCATTACATTCATTACATACATTCTATTGTAAAACCTGTTATTACATTTACTTTATATAATTAGAGACACATTATTCTAATATTTTAATTATAAATAGTAAGTCATTATTTTTCAGTGCTTTTCAAAGGGTTGAAAATTTTCCAATTATTGAGTTTCTCAATCAAATTAATCGAACACTAAATATCAATTTATAGTCATTTTTGATTTTAAAAACAATAAAATTAAAAAACACTATTTATAACGTTTAACTTTTAAATTGTGTAAAAAGGCTTTAATTACTGTTTAATACTTGTTTTATCGATAATTTTGTCAAATTGTTTTGTTATTAATTTTGAAATATATTAAAAGTAATCGGAAACGACTTAAAATAGTGTGGATTAAATTTTATAAATAATTAAGTTTTTAAAGTTTTATTTATTAATACTCCATAGAGTTTATACTTAAGAAACTGAACACCCTTGCTATTTTTAATAAAACAATATTGATAATACTGATAATAACTTATAAATTTAAGCAAACTTTGAATGATATCATTAAAAAAAAACTCTCCCGTCTTATCGGACTAATACTCTTTCATAAGATTAGACACATTTACATTTAGTATAGAAATAATGGATGATTTGTTACACAATTTATATTAATATTTAACAAATAAAACCTAAATAAGTAACCTAGTATATGTATATATTTAAACTATTGAAAATAATAATATTTATCAGTGGAATAAGCAAACACCTTTCTTGATTAATTGACAACAAAGATCTCTGATTAATAGTTTTGATTAAAATTTTGTTTATAAATTTATAAAAAAAAAGAATATAATAATTATGGTAATTTTAACTTGAAAACAAGGATAGTCTTAAAATCAATTCCTAGATTACAAACATATATTGTTGTAAAGCATTTCTAAAAATGTTTTAAAAGCATTTAATTGGGAAGTGAGTCATAACAAACAATTGATTGCAAACGAAAGTTATTATTTATTCGTTAATTAATGTATTAATGCATTAGTGATTCCGTTAATGTTTTTAATCAATTGTAGACATTATAGTAGTGCCGATAAAATAGGGCGGAATAAAAGTCATTTCGAGTAGTTATCAAAAGCCAAGAATTAAATAATTTTGGCGAGACTTCAGTCCATTTGATTGATTACAACTTTGGACTAAAATTTAGATAAATCGTACTCTCGATTCATATGGTATTCAAACCACATATAACTCACATTTTTTAATCAATACTTAAAATTTAAGGACAAAAACAAATCGTTTCACTTATATATCAATTCTACTAATTTTTTAACAGCTTTTAATTAATTAATGTGTTATTTATAAGTAATTCAATTCATTAAATTATATAAAAATGTTTAGTAAACATTAATAAAACTTATATGATTTTGTAACAAGTTTAGAAAAATATCCAATGAATATTTAAAGCAATCTATGATATATATGTGTAAACATATAAGATATGATTTTAATACTATCATTATTATTATCAAAGAATTTTAAATACATTCTAAAGCAGTTTATTAAACGTCAGGAAATCTTAAGAATCAAAGAACAGAAAAAAATTTAATTCGAGCGTTAAATCACTATTCAGTACTAATATTATTAGTCCGCGAATCTGTCATCCGGTGGCACATCATTAGACTCCGCACAGGAGTCGAGAGAGAGAGAGAGAGAGAGAGAGAGAGAGAGAGAGAGAGAGAGAGAGACTGATTGTTGGTGTTATGAATATGCGAAGAGAATACTCGAGTGAAAAGACTTCGCGATTGTGTGGCGCTCGAAATGATGAGCGACTGGAAAAGCAATTTAATTATTAATACTTCAATTTGGGAAATTGCATGTATCCCACCGCTACCAGAGAGTCAGTATTAGACTCTGAGAGCAAAACCAATCAATCCAGTGCTGTGAGACCATCACTCTTTTGTGTGTTATTATAGGTAAAGGGTATGAATCAAAATAAAATTTATGAAATTTTTTTTCGTAATTTGATTTTAATTTAGTTAATAATATGAATAATTTTTTTGTGCCTCAAATTCTGCCATAAATCATAACTCATTCACTTTATTTCAATTTATAATTTTGTAATTATAACTCATTAATAGTTAAGAATTAGTAAATCATTTCATACACTTTTGTTTCTATTCTTATCAGTCAATAACTCTTCAAAATTCATAATAATTTAGAACATATTTCATGTTATTTACAAATTATGTTATCTATCAAAATATCTAAAGTGTTTAATTGTAAATTGACTCAGAGATGTCAAAGGGATAAACTATCTTATTTCAAAAACTAAGAGGACTTCCTAATGATAAATTAACAAGCATAAAAAAAGTTAGTCTTGGTTTTGATTAGTTTATGGCCAAGACACTTTTTAGTAGAAGCGTTGCTCATCCCTGGGATGAAATAATATTTGATTTAAGAGACATACAAATAGTTTTTTGATTAAAACTTATTTAATATTTTAATGGCGAATACAGTATTAGTAAACAACTAATAGAAAATAAAATTATTGCAAACATTACTTGAAATAATCAGAACAAGTTTTCATAATTTCCGGTATCTTTTAAACCAATAAATTCTCACTTTTGAGATATAAAACAAATTAATGAAAAATAATATCAATAATATTATTCTTATATGTGTTATCTTGTTTTCAGTTAGTCAAGTGATAAATAACCATTGATTATTTTACAGCAATCTGATCCAGACTCTTTTATAATATAAGGTTTGTCCAAGAATTTGAACCCAAATTTAAATTTATTTCAATTTTATGATAAAGTCTTATAAGCGTTGAATTGAGATAATGAAGAAAAAATTAATTTGCATTTTAAGGAAAAACAAATTATAATTTCATAGGAAATGAGAAAAACAAGACTTCATTTTTTTGAAGACTATATTATTGTTTATTTGGTTCAATATTTGACAGAATAGTCACACCTGAGGCTCAAAAATCTCAAGTATTTCTTATTTTTACTTCTCTTGAATTCATTATAATATTAAGCACTCAATAAAAAACATTTAAATAATAGGTTTTTGACTTAAGACAAAACATTAATATTTTGCACGAATTACTCTTTAAATTAATTAAAGATTTTATTTATAAATACTTTTATTGTTTAATAATTACATCGATAATAAGAAAAATTTGCTAGATCATTTTGTACAATGGGTAATCAGGGAAACCCTGCATAAAAGTGTAATAAAATAACTCCTATTATAAATAAATACTTAATTTTAATAATTAGAAATAAAACTGATTTTATCGCAAAAGAATTTATTGATAACGAATTAGAATAAAAAAAATTTGAAAATCAAAATATATTTTATCTATGATTTAATGCAATCATTAAATAATTCGGTTAACAATACGATAAACAAATTTTAAGTTAATTAAGGTTTGAATAGAAAAAAGTTGAAAATAATGCTTTTCCTATAAGTAAGGGTCAAAAGTTAGTTCTTTTCTATTTTAAACATTTGTTGGTTTAGACTCTTTACTAATTAAAACTAAATTAAATAAAAATTCAATAAAATGTTTCTTTTAAAGTAAAAAAAGAGATAAATGATAGAAAAATGCAATAAAAGGAATTTTGTTCGCCGTTTACTCCAATTTAGAGAAAAACTTGAAACAATTCTTGAAAAACTTCCTCATAAGAAGTGGAAGTGTTTGATAACAACCCCATAAGAGTTAGAGAAATGGCATTAATTTTGTGATAAATAAATATCTGAGGATTCTATTAGTGATCACGTGATCTGAAAATATTAATTTTTTCCAATACATTTGAGCCTAACTTTTGTTGGTTTGATATTACTTTCATTATTGAAAAATTCTCTTCAAATAATTTGAAAATTTGATTCTTTAGTGATCGTCAATATTTGCTGAAATATTGACTTATGCGGAGCTTATATGAAGACTATACGACACACAAATGCTTAATATTATATAACTATTATTAGAGCCATTATTTGGTTATTGTTGGCATTGAGTTTATGTTAATTTAGTGGCGAATAATACACAGAATAGGACAGAATAGGACAGAATATAGATAGAAAGTCAATATTCCAAAACAATATGAGAAAAACAAAGAAATGAAAAGCAATACCAAAAAAAAGTATATCTAAATTGAAATCGTTTTTAAACACGAGATAAAGTGATCAAAATGTGATCGTCATTAGTGAGTAAATCGTAAATTTTTAACCATAATTCCAATGGGAGACAACTCTCACAGGTTTTATAGTAAATAGAAAAGAGGAGAGAAAAAGAGTGCCACTAAACCAGAGTGTAGTACACATAGAACTACATAAATGTAGAGAATTGTACATAACAATAGACGGGCAAAAAATAATGAATTAAACAGAATGAGGGGACAAATGAGTAAAGACTTAGTGGACGA
Source organism: Galumna obvia (assembly GCA_034695785.1). Lineage (NCBI taxonomy): Eukaryota > Metazoa > Arthropoda > Arachnida > Sarcoptiformes > Galumnidae > Galumna > Galumna obvia. The sequence goes on from JAQFZM010000044.1 coordinate 29,690, forward strand.
CAATTCACTGTTGGCTCTATTCTCCCGATTTATGACTATATTGTGTTCCCCTATTTTGTTGCTTCACTTCTATTTGATTTTCTCCTATTCTATGCTGTAATTCAAAACTGCGTTCAATACGACTAATTCTCGACACAAAAAAATAATACAATTTTGAGTATTAGTCCCCAACTATTGCCTCTTAACTATAGTTAGTCTTTTGCCGATCAGAGATACAAATTGACTGAACAACAGATTTTCTCATTCAAATAATTTTGACAAATGTGTGGTAAATCCAATTCATATTTAAATTAAGACCTAGTACATTTCAATTTGAAGTACTCACAGATTTGACATAAAACTTGTAGGTTAAGCATTCATTTTGATATTCAAATCTAAATAAATTATATATACTTTTATATTTTGTCGTTTGTTTTCACTCTAAATAGTAAAATGTACTTGTTTGTTTTAATTACGTAGACGTAAGTTTAGGAAAGTTTTTTCTTTTAACACAATTCAATATTGCATTCAATTAAATGTTATCAAGATTAGTTCTATAAAATTAGACAAATATATCAACGAAACAAAAATAAGGGTCAAAATTGTCTATTATTAGAAGAAAAATGAGTAAACACAATCTTCCTGAACAAGTTTTCCAAAAGTTGAGTACTCGTGAAAACCAGATTTCAGTCATAAAAACTAAGTAAAAGTAAAAATGCGTTGAAATTAGTTTATGTTTTGGCATTAAATTAATGCTTTTATAGTTTGCTTTCACTTTTCAAACAAATATTGAATTTAAGTTTATTTATAATTTAAATCATTTCAATGATTATTATCAGAAGTCCGGCCTTTTTGGGCCGTTACTGTCGTTTGCTTTCACTTATTTGTGATATTCTTCTCACTAAACATTAGAACCGAATGTATATAAAAACTTAGAGCATAGGAACTGTCGGACTGAGTCTTTTGAAAGTTACTTATGTGCCATAACTCAACATTTACTCGAATTTCATTATTTGTTTTCTTAAAATTTTAATTAATAATCAGTTGAAATATGAAAGAATTTTTGGGACTTTTTGTGTTCATATATATTCTGTCATTTACTTATGCCGACCATTTTGGACACAAAAAGGCAATTTATATAAATCGTGTCTCTAAAACCCCGGTTCATAGTAAGACAACTTTAATTTATTAATATCTAATCTATAAAATAACTCATATAATGAATTTTTTACAGTTTATAAAAAGGTTCCATATAAAGTTCCTGTTAAAATTCCTGTGCTTATAAAGCCAGTAATAAAGACAGTTAAAGTAAAGGTTCCTGTTAAAGTTCCATATCCGGTCAAAGAGCCTTATCCGGTAAAAGTGCCAGTACCTGTTAAAGTGCCATTTCCAGTGCAAGTAAGATACCCAGTTGCCGTTCACGTACCTGTTCCTTACAAACAAGTGGTGAAAGTTGTGGAAAAACAACCCGTATATATACCGGTTAAAGGATATGAAGAGAAACACAAATGTTGTGATGACGACAAGTATTCGTCTAAATACGAATCGGGGTATAATTGTGATCATTGAAGAAGACATTCAATTAAAAGTTTCCTTCAAAATTATAAATAGCCAGGACAGGAGTTATAGTTATGGGGACAGTTATGCTAACCAAGGAAGTTATGGGGGAAGTGCAACCGGTTATGGAGGCAGTGGAGGCGGTTATAGCTCTTCATATGGCGGCAGATTGGGAACAATTAACACAAAACATGGCGATACATATGGTAGGGATGGTTATGGCAACGATGGCTACGATGGCTACGAGACTGTTGATAGCTATGATGGCAATGGAAGGGGTGGTTATAGCTCTTAATTCATTGGATGTATTTAAAGTTAACTTTTCTCTACAAAATTTTTACTCATTTTATAGATATTCATATATAGTAAATGAAATCACTTTTTGAGTAATAGTTTTATATAAAACAATACTTTTTAGTTAATTTTAGCCAAAAATTTTACTATATCTCACATTTATGTAAATAAAACTCATTTTCATTAAATTAAAAATTTTGTTATTTTAATTAAAAATAACTATTTAATAGTGTTTTGACTTTTTATTTAATTGAATAAAAGTTTTTTTAATCTAAATTAAAGAACAGTTTTTAATTTTAAAATTAATTTTGAGTTTTAAGTCGTTAAAAAATAATCAATATTTTAATAATCTAGTTGAAATAATTAACATAGGTGTAAGGTGTTATACATGTATATCATAAAATAGAGTACTTTCATGGATGAAAATTTTAGGGAAAGAATAATATTCTTGGTAAATTCTTAGAAACGAAAGAATAAGAAATTTAATCATAAAAGGAAAGGATATGTTTATAAAATGACTAAGTTTATATTTATAGAGATGCATATTTAGATAAAGATATTAATGTCAACAAAGATAAATGATCTATTTAAATTTAGCGAATACTTAGTTAGATTTGATTATTTAAATGAAATTCTAATTACAATCAATTCTTGAATTAATTAAAAATCAAATATTGGTTTTTCCCGATTTATTCGATATTAATAATGAAAAAAATGAAGTTTTGAACTAAATTTCAAAAAACAAAAATAAATCACATAATTAAATGAATATCTTTGCCCCACAGGAAATGCCCTAGTTACTAAATACAAGTTATTTTTGGTAAATTTACCTCAAACTTTATGAGAGAGTGAGGGAGAGAGAGAGAGAGAGAGAGAGAGAGAGAGAGAGAGAGAGAGAGAGAGAGAGAGAGAGATTTACAAGTAAAACATTATTTTTAGAACGAATGAATCCCTAGACTTGACCCGTGGTAAGGGAAGTATTCCTCTGTTTTTAAGAAATAGTATATAATTATTTAATATTTTTTTTGATAAACAAAATTAAGAAAAACTTTTTCTGTTTCTTTGAATTCCTTATTTGGTTTTAAAAATATAAATTATTAATAAATATAAAATTATTTCAATTTATAATTAATTAAAAAACATATTTTTAAAAAAGTGATGAAAGATATTAATGAAAGTCATTAATCAAATGAGAGAAAATGTTTGATAAGAAATGTTTGAATCGATTATTAGTCTGAAATCGAGATATTGTTATCAAAAACAATAAATATTAAGATTTGAGATAAAAACTTGCCAGTAAATATTTGATCTTGTACATTCTTTCATATAGTTTTGATAGTTTAATTTGATAGTTGAAAGGGAGGTAATGTCGAGAACTATTCAATCATTGGATGATATTCTTGGTATAAATATATGCAGATTAATAGTTAGCATATGTTTAAGAATAGAAAAAATTAAATCGAATTTTGTTTGAATTGAAAAAATGTTTCCACTGAGAGATTGATTATTATTTAGAATTAGGAAAGGGATAGGAAAGGGATCCTATTTTTCATATTCTCAAAGAATAATATGCAAAAGATCTTAACTTTTCCTAAAAGTTTAATCAAAGTTTAGAATATTTATATAGTTTTGTAGACATTGAATATAATCCGACGCTATTCTCACAAACAATTTCTACAAATTTTAATTGAATTCAAAGCTATTTAATGCAAAAAAGACTTGATTTGCATTGTGTTTGAATTAAATTTGGACCTCTCGGGGGAAATAACAGTTAGAATACTTATAATTATTTGACTTTTTATTCAGAGCTAAACAGAGAATCGTTTGAAGGATTCAGAGAATAGTTTGTAATGAATTCCGAACGAATACTGAAAGCTCTCATCAACTCATTCTCTCTCTCTCTCTCTCTCTCTCTCTCTCTCTCTCTCTCTCTCTCTCTCTCTCTCCCTTTCAGTTTCCTGAACTACATATATGATTATTTATCAGGAATGGATGTGCAGAGGGAATGGTATTTATCAAAATATTTTATTTAAAATTTTAATTCATTAAATAAATTAAATAAATTAATGGATTTTAATTGATATTTAAGTGAAATTTATTTTATTTATTTCTATTATAGTATAGTTCATTGTATATTAGCAGTAAATATACTAGATTGTTTTAGACAATTTATATGGTCATCCCTGTTATAGTTATTATTAAAATGAAATGAATATATTTTAGCAGTTTTTAGGCTTAATATATGAATTGCTTTAAATCAAGTGCTAAATCGTTTGGAATCAGAGGCGAACAGAAGATATCTTAACTTAATTTGTTTTTAGAAAATTAAAATCAAATATAAATTATAAAATGGAATAAATTAAATACTGGCAAAAAGTGAACCTCAATATATTAAAATATTCAAGAAATTTGTTTTCGTACAAAATGAACTTGAATAAATAATAATAAATTAGTGAATAATTAGATAATTTAATATTGCAATCAGTGTTTGGAAAACACCACTTGTTTTTAAGTGATATTTTTAAATAACTGTAAAACAGCGGAAGTTTTGTGTATTTTATAGACTTTTATAGACTTCTCTTCTATTTTGAGTATTTCCGACGGCGTTCTGTCAAATGTGAGACACATTTTTATTTAGGGGTCAATTTTTAAAATAAAATTCATCTAGCCTCAATTTCTACAAAAATAACTGAATATTTTGTTTTTCTATTTTCTAACTTTTAAAATTCATCCTGCAAAATAACAACTTACTAGTTTTCTTTCATTTTATGTAGTATGAATTGCACCCACAAATAGTTGCTAGTTAATTTATTAGAGTAACTTATTGTAAAAGTACTATGGTCAGTCTTTGAATGAGTTGAACCCCTACTAAATCCTATTGTGGGTCTCTTGTGGAGCCCTTTGCGCGTCTCTGATTATTATCATTATTATCCAAATTATACGGATTGCAAACCTCTGAGGAATAAGTGGAGTATCAAATGAATGAATTTTATTAACATATATTAGTCTTTAAAAAAATAAAAAATAATCAAAAGTAATGCCAAAAAATATTGAATATTATTTTTTGCAAAATTCTTATTATATAAACTAAATGTAATTATAAGACAAATTTGATTGACCTTTGAATCAATTTTGACAAGATTATTATGATACTGAGATTCGTATCAGGTAACTAATCTGATCAATCAAGTATATTTTAAAAGTCGCAATTAATTTATTAGATTTTTGTTCATTAAATTCTTGGGTCAATTAAAGTATTAAATTTAAACCTTAACTTTGTTTTTTACAAATCTAATGTTTTTTTGGTTTATAAGACTCTATTATAGAAATTATCTGAAATTAATTGAAAATTTTATTGATTTTGAAGTTTCCTTAAAATATTGTTATTTTGAGTTAATTTAATTATAAATCGTTTGACATAATTATTCATTTTTTTTGGTAAAACTATTTGTCATTATTAGTGTCATTAAAGAGTGTATTAACACAATTATTAATCCTCTTTTAAATCAGAATTACCTTGTTCAAAAAAAAGAATAAGGATATCATAAAATAAAATGTTTTATAGGAATACTTTTTTTTCTAGAAATGCTCTTGGCTAACCCAAGTTTTAACCAATTAATTTAAAGGAAATAATCATAAGTTAAAGTTCGTTAAACTAGTGTATTGTCAAACCACCCCTGATTATAAATGTGCAAGGCTCATCGAATTCAAGATTGAATTTCAATTGATAAAAATCTGGAAACAAAACTTAGTTACAAAATACTAATAATAATAATCTTGGTATTGATTTTGCAATTTTAAAAGTATCAAAGTTCAATAATTACTTTAGTTTATTAGAATTGAGTAATTTTTGATAGATCATATGTGATAAACATATAAAATAAGTGGTACTAGTAAAAATTGTTCACTGATTGTTTGAAAAGATTGTCAAAGATTACATACAAACGAAACAATGAATGGACTCAATGTCATCAATCAAAATGATATTCAATCAAAAGAGTGTTAAACACTTCAAATGAATCAAATATTTTATTTGTTATCACAAAATATTTTAATAACGTTTTATTTTAACTCTTTTTATACTAATTTTAAGTCTTGAACTTCAATTGTCTTTTATTAGTTTAGCTGTCATTTAAATCTTGCAAATCATTAATGATTTCTAAACAAATATTTTGAAATATTGAATGAAATTCCTTTTGGAGTGATTAATGAAATTTTGTGAGAAATGGAAAATCAAAATACAAATAATAGAAAAAATGAGTTTATAGTGACGAGTATTGCTTTATATTTATGTTATGTCTCTTATGTAAGTATTTTACCAAGGTTATTTATATAAATTTCCTAAAACTAAATTAAAAGAACTAGAGCTAAAGGGAAATGACTAAATGAGTAAAATTAATTTTTCAAGGGAATGGCATACAATATATGGGGGCCGACATGGGTTGATCTTGTTGATCTATTGGGTAGTACACAGGACCAAATGGCATATGCTAATTCATTAATGGCAATCGGTTATACAGTGGGAGCCTTTACGGGTCTGAACTTTGAATATTTTCAATAAAATAATAAAACTTTACTTCAGGCGGTTTTCTTTTTAATTGCCTAAACCGACAAATATTGGTTTCAATATATTTAATATTAATGGGTGTCAGCACAACATTAACACCAATTCTTAAGTCTTATCCAATATTTTTGGTCTTATCAGCCATTTTTGGTTTTGGAGAGGGAGGTATGAATACTATTATATTAAAGATTTAAGTTCTAAATGAATTGAAAGTCAGGATTCGATACGGGATGTAATGCCTGGATATTAGAGATGTGGAGAGAAGAAAACGGGCCGTATATGCAGGCAATGTATTTCACATTTGGTTTGGGTTCACTTCTGGCGCCTTTGATTAGCTTAAAGTTTTTGGACGAAAACAAAGATTTTAATGATTTCGTGACTAACGATACACTAATATATTCTGAAAAGCATTCATTGATGAATATGACATTAAACAGCCCTCAATTCGGTGCACATCATCACAACTTTATATTCTCAACAAAATTATTAACGCCATTAACCAAACGATTTAATGGTTCGCTTAATATGAGTAGTAATGATAATACCACTTCTGGGATAAACTCATCCGATATTTATATTCCGTATTCTATTACTGGAAGTCTGTGTTTCATATCAGCCCTAATCGTAATCGTTATGTATTTCATCAAAAAATATGAACCGATTTCTGAAAACTCAGGTATACTTTGAATAGAGATTTAAAGCATTCAGTCATTCAACTAATTTCTAATTATTATTATTATATTTTCATTTTAATGGTTATTATCAGTGATGACCAGTCATGTGATCAAACAAATGTTTTAATATTTGAGGGTATGATCAAGCAACTTTTCAATTATTCCTCAATTTTATAATAGAGAATTCATTGGTTAAATTCAATCTTGGTCGTATCTATATTATACAAAAAGATACTTTAGAATATTCTGATTCTCTTTATTATAAAAGCAAAATGAGCATGTTAATAATTAATGAAATCTATATTTGTTTGAGTTAATTATATTAGTAATTTAATCTTGCATTCACTCATTTATTTTATTTAAAGTAAATTTTGTGAACAATAGTTAATGAATGCATTAAAAAAAATTAAAAACTGATAAGAAAATTGAGCCTAAAATGAAAGGATAGGAAAGGATTGGCTGAATATAAAACCAATAAAATATGATTAAGAATACAATTTATTTAAATATTTTGTTAATTTAGTTAATGAAAATCAAAACTCTAGAAAATCATCGGAAGTCAATGAAGAGTCAGAAGAGTCGACTATAAATAATAACTTGGATTCAAAATGTTTGATAGAGTCCGAGGATAAGAAAAAGCCAACAAAAAAGTTTGTTTATTCAATGGTATTCGTCGGTGCGATAATGTTCTGCTTATATGAAGGAATGGAAAACATTAACTTTGAATACTTACAAACATTTTTTCTAAACACAAAACTAAATCTTTCTGAGGATACCTCTGACCTAATAGTGTCTGCAATGTCTGCCTCTTATACCGTAAGTCATCTGAAAAGTTATTCAATAAACAATAGTTAGCCCACAGATCGGGAGAGGAGTCGGCATTTTTTTGGCCATAAAAGTTGAGCCCAAATACCTGTTGTATTGCAATTTCGTACTCATATCGATAGCGAATATAATCTTATATATATTCTCCAACACCTCTGAAATGATGGTAATTATTGGAACAGTGATTCTGGGACTCGGATTCTCGACAGTATTTCCCTCAATATATTCATATTTGGAGCGACACATTCACTTGACAAATGTAATGTGTGGCATTTTAATGGTATCCTGTGCTTCTGTGGCCACAGTCGACCCCATAATAGTGGGTCGTTATATTAAAGACTATCCTTATATACTTTTATATGTAAACATTGCAAGTATTGTTTTAGTTGTCATCGCTTTTATGTCGATAGAAGTAACCACTTCTCTCAGAACAAAATATTTAAAACTCAGAAGAAAAACAAACCAAGATTAAGATTAAACTTACAATTTTTAGTTATTTTAAATTAAAAAATAAAAAAATAAATTAAATTTTGATACAAAATTCAGTGTTATTTAAAAACTTAGTTTTATATACAGACCTCAAGTTTTTAGAATCGATGAAATGTTGTCCATACGTTTGCTTTCAATTAATAGTTTCAATATTAATCACTAATAAATTAAATAAAATATTATTGTTTGTGAATGGAATGATTTCAATCATAAATTTGTCTTTACTTCAATAATTGAAAAATTAAAAATATTTATAAAATCTTATAAATAATCTCTTAATGTGTATATAAGACAAACAACGATATTCTCATTTTTGTCAATACATTTAATAAAAATAAAAGTTTTAAATTCAATAAACTCGTCATTAAATGCCTGAAGAGGTCCAGAGTTGACAATTCAGTTGGAAAATGGTTTTCATTAATTAAAACAAATCTTATAATATGATATCATTTGAAGACTTGATTTCAATGAACGACAAGAATGAGAATTGAGTACATTTTTAACAAAACTGACTCTAAATTTTGTTTTTAAGCATAATTTAGAGCCGATTTAAGAGATCCATATTTCTGACCCCTTCTTCTGACTCGAAGCTTAAGATATACACAAAGTGTTAGAATTATAGCCGCAGAAGAAAAGTATAAGAACAGAATAAGACTATAATCCATGTTATTTAAAAGACTATAATTCCATTTGGCCTTAACTGAAATATTGTGCTCATTGTCTCGAGAGTCAGACTTACCCGGAGTCAGAGTAATAACTTTATTTGGATCGACCCTTAATATTGGTTTTTCTGAATTCATTTCGTCGTCTTTTAATTCTGATTCGTCTTTAATTAAATTATTTGTGGAATAATGTTTTAAAAGGAATTCGAGTATATTTTTCTCATTGAATTTGGGTTCGTTCGATGTGTCCCCACTTTCATAACATTCTGAACACTGACTTCTTTGAGGATATATTTCTTTGGGATGATATGGATCTTCAGAAGCGTCTCCTTTGAGTCTTTTATTTACCCGATTGTGTGATCGCCATAACCAAAGCACAGAACTGTTGGCGTGAGTTAATTGTGATTCTAATTCTGAGGCCATTTCTTGGAAGTGTTTCGAACAATAAGTACACCCAAAGAAGTGTTTAATATAATCTCTCATCGCATATAAAACTGAATGAAGAGTTGACCACTTTTTAGACTTAAGCGAACTCTTATATTCGGCGATCGTTAAAGTGTGGAATAGAGTCCACATCGAACAGGGATATCCTCTATACTTAGATTGACTGCCTAAACATTCTTTCCATGGCTTCATTTCGGGGAAATGGAAATATTCTTCATATATCTTCATTGTTGCCATCATGTCTTCTGTTTCAACGTCAATACCAGTTCTTTTTCGAGATAACCATTCATTCAAATGTTTAATAAATTTTCTCATTTTTTCTGTTTGAAAGGGAAAGTATAGTTCCAATACTGATAAGTAGTTTTTTAGAGCATTTAATTGAGTCGAATTCAATGTCTTTTTTAGTGCTATTTCTTGAAAAAGAGTATATCGAATGGCATTATTCAGATCAGACATATGAATGTGATGTTCGTCTACTGATGGCCTATCGATTACGTCGTTTCCACTTACAGACGATTCTTCGGGAAGTTTTAGTGGAGGGATTTGCTTGAAATTATGCTCTTCTCCAAAGTCTTTATCTTCAGATTTAACGAATTCATTTCGAATCACTTTTATAAACATTTCCCTGAGTTTGTCCTCCGGATAGACATTCCTATCAATAAAGTTTAGGTCATTTACTTATTATCTGATGAATATTTAATAAAGACTTACATTTGAAGTAACTTAAAGTTATAGTCTTTGTTATCGACGGTTAACATAAACGGAAGTTTATATGTGTCCAAAGGGTGGGGAAGTAATTCGTTTAATAGGGATTTACTCGAGTCTAACATTCGAAATACGGTTACTTCTGACTGATGTCCGCTTAAATCAAGAATTATCTAAAAGACCATTAAAATTGAGTTTAAATACTTTTTTGTTAAACAAACCTCTCTTCCAATAAATGAATTTTGTGTCTCAACTATTAAAACAATTGGAATTCCCTTTTCTATGGGTAAGGATTTCATGAATTTCTCTTTAGAGAGGGCTGACACAGGCATTAGGTCTGGCCATTGACGGGGAACACCTTTAGACCAGTTGTCGTGAATCCATGTTATGATTGCATTTTGTATTCCTTCGACATTACGTTTTTCGACTTCAGATAAAACATATTTAATAAAAATATTTGAGTGAAGACAAAATACCTGTCATTTCAAAGCCTTTTTGATCTTTTGTAGGACTAAACCAAAACAATTTGAGTGTCGGATAAAAATTAATGTCTAAATTACGACACAATTTAGTATTTATGTCTTGAGCGCAATCGACAGTAGATATGGACATGAATTGACTCCAATGTGTGGAGCGATGGGCGAAATCCTTGAATGTGGGCGCAAATGCTATGCAGTGTCCGCACCAACTGTTGTAGAATTGGATTAATTGGATTCGACCGCTGTTTGACTCCTCTTCGAATACATTTTTACTGAAGTTATTATCAGATAAAATCCGGATCTCTTTGCTATTGGGATCATAGAGTGGACTACCAGACAGTGCCGGAAGGGATGACACAATTGTCATAAAAGTTACAACAATTAATAAAATGGTCACTAAATAACAAATCAATGAATTTATAGAAAGTTTTGTAAAACATTTTGACCACAAATTAATCATTTTTTGTATTTTCATTCATAAAACTATTAAAACATATTTTATCTGATAATTAATAAAATATAATTTCAATATTTGTCTTAATTTTCAAAATTAATTATTATTTGATTTTAATTAATAAATAAATTTTATTTTTGAGAATTAATTCGATATTAAAGTTATCTAATTATTTGAGAAAACACTTGAAATTCATTTATCAAACACTGATTAAAATGTGTTTGATTTCAGTCATCAAATCACGTGATTTAAACATCTTTTTGTTGAACACAATTTATATATTGATTTGAATTAAGTTTTTGATTAAAAATTAAGTAAAATTAAATGATTTGTTTTAATTTAATTTAATATAAATCGTATTGTTTTGGCTCACATTTAAAGTGAGTCAAACATAAGTTCAACTCAAGTATGATGTCATAGGAGTCCACTGTTTGTCACTTCGGACTCATTCATGATTTGGCGCTAAATTTGATTTGTTTTTAATTTTTTTATAACTATTTTAAAACATTAGTTTTAATTTAATTAAATTCATTGGAATCATCTGTTTAAAAAAACTATTAATTATAAAACGAAATGGAATTAAATATTAGTTTTATGAATGAAATTACAGATAAGGATTACTTTTTGGTCAAAATATTTAATATAATATATTTATAAAATTTACTTTTTATAAAACTTTATTATAACTCAACAAAAATCTGAGAATTTGAATGAAGTGAAGTTGGAATTTATTTGATATAAACTTGAACATTAACCTTGGACATTTTTCCTTCTATGAATGCCCTTGGAAATAATTCTTTAGATCTTAAAGTTTAGAACTACTAATCATTGTTTGATTTGAATGTCAATCAAATTATTTTATCGGGAATTTTATGACGAAAATATTGCTTTTATTATATCATCAATTTATTAGTAATAATTACATTATATAAAATAATCTTGCACAAAACATAATGTAGATAAAGTAAATAATAAACTTTGAATTTATTCTTTGAGTGGATTTTCGTAATCAATATTTAATGAATTGAGAATAAATGATACGATGTCTGTATATTCTTCGATCTGAAAATCAATTCAATTATAAATAAATGCATTGTTTTTAGTGTTTTCTATTCGAACCCATTTTGATATCGGTTTTCCTGCGCCGTGACCTGAGTTTGTGTCCACTCTAATCAGTAGTGGAGTGTCCGCTAATTTAGAACCCAAAAGATATTGTAGTTCTGCTGCAAACTTGTAAGAATGAGCAGGTACTACTCTATCATCATGGTCAGCTGTTTTCATCATCATATTAAATATGAGCAAGCAAATTTTATTATAATTTAAAATACCTGTTAGAACAAGCATTGCTGGATATTGTGTCGTTCCCTCTGGTATTGAATGTAAAGGAGAGTATCTGAAAGTATTTGTTAAATCAAACAATGTGCAAGGTCATTTCAACAATACTTATAAATGTAATGAAATTCTGTTTGATTGCCCTGGGGATCCCCATATTCTTCTTTCCAGGCATAACCTATTGTGAAGAGCGGGAACCTAAGCATATCCATTACTCTAAATAATAATTGTTTTCAATTATTGATAAAAACCAGTTTCATAACAAACCCGACGTTAGCCAACGCACATCCAAACAGATCTGGTCTTTGGTTAGCGGAGGCGCCCACTAAAAGTCCTCCATTTGAGCGGCCATTTATTGTTAGTCTGAAATTAATTAGATTTTGAAGAGTGAGTTGCGATTAATACCTGTCTCTTCGGGTGTATTTATTTTGGATGAGGAACTCTGCGGCGGAGGCGAAGTCATCGAAAACATTTTGTTTGTTAGTTTTCATACCGCCCTCGTGCCAACTCTCACCATATTCTCTATATTCAAATTGAGTGAATATCCTTGATAATGAATTTAGTATTATTTAAGACAAACCCTCCTCCTCTTATATTTGCGACGGCATATATTCCATTGAGATTTTGAACGAAGAAAGTTCCCAACGGGTCATAACTGGGTTGTATATTGATATTGAAACCCCCGTAAGCGTAAAGCATTGTAGGGTTGGATCCGTCAAATTTTATATCCTTTTTAGAGAGAAATTTTTTAAATATTTAAACTTACAAACAATTAGAAAATACCCTTCTATGAACAAGGAACATTGGTACTTTTACAGTTCCATCTTTACTCCTGTAAAACACTTGATTTGTCTCAAATTCTTGAATATTCAAATCATTCACTTTTGAGTCTCTAAAGATCTTTATATAAATGAGAAAAATTAAACAAAGATAATTAAACAAGGTATCATTAAGTTTTGACTCACTCTTATAACATTAGGATTTGTGTTAAAGTCATATTGATAAATGATTCCTGGTTGTAAGAATGTTGTCATTTTGTAAAAGAAATCTGTATCAGTCCTCTCAGCACTAATAGAACTGACTGTTCCAATAGGAGTGTCCACATCCCAGAGATACTGTCCATCGTTTAGTCTATGAATTTGTATGTTATGGACGACATCTCTCATATAAACGGCCACCAAATAGTCTTTATTAACGGCCACAACATTATTGAGAACACTGTCCTTATCCTCACTCAGAATATTGACCCAATTTTCTTCTTTAGGATTATTTAAGTCGACTCTCACTAATCGAAATTTGGCCGCATTTTTGTTGGTTCGCATATAAACCAAATTGTCATCACTCGTCACATAATAATACTCTGCGACCGACTCTTCGGTCACTGAACTGAAATTAAGAGCATTTGGAGTTGAGTCGAGTTTTGCAAAGTACCAAGGACTACTAGAAGTACCACCCTGAGGAAATATATGGATATACTTTCCGTCATCACTTATTCGTGGAGTTCCTCTAATATCAAACATAAAATAAGTGATCAAATTTGCAGTAATTGTTATTACATGAGCCAATCGGGATGAGACGGAAACGCTATAACTTTCATATCAACCGACTGTTGAGTATTTATTTTATGATAAAATAGCTTTTGGTTCTTGGGCACTTCGGGGTTAGTACCACCCACTGTTCCATTGTATTCGTCGTATTGCTGTAAACAATAATATTAATAAAGTTTACTAATTGTGTAATATTTTATTGAAATTACAGCATAAAAGAATCCCAAGTTGTCATGTGACCATGCTGCTGAGGAAAATTTGATCTTGGATAAAGTTTCAGGCAATTCATCTAAAGTTTGAGTGTCTCTTATTTTAATGGTTATCCAATCAGATCCGCCTTCACTTATACCATAAGCACAGTATTTGCCGTCTTTTGAGAACGTAATAAATTGCAAAGAAGTGGTTCCGTTAGTACTCATATCATTCGGATCTAAAAATACTTCCGTTTCGTTAGAATTGATTGAATTCATTGAGTAATAAACGTTTTGATTTTGTAGACCAGTGTTGGCCCAATAATAATATTTTGAGCCCCTCTTAAATGGAACGCCATATTTGGGGTAATTGTAAAGATCTCTGAAACTAAAATTAAACATTTATTGAATCATCACTTAATTTGACAAATATTTACTTTTGACTGATTTTATCCCTGAATTTATTGGTTTCGACATAACTTCTGGTGATAGTATTTTCATCGCTCACGAATTTCTTGGTCTCATCGGAATCGGGATCTTCTAACCAACGATAGGGATCTTTAACCTATAGTTAAGCATTTTCGGTCATTTACTTTGTTTATATTTCATAGTTATCTTTAAAATAATCACCTTGCGTAATAAATATGCAAGGTGATTTACATTTTAAAATATATTTCAAACTTACAATTGTGTCGAAGTAATCATCAGAAACAGAATCATTTCGTCTGACATCAGGATATTGAAAGACACTTAAGACAAGACATAAGTTGGATGTGATTAGAATAGAAAGCACTACCACTTTATTCATAACAATTAATTAATCTTTAATTTGTTATCTCTTTAAATGTTTTATTTAAAACAAAATTTATTTTAAAAATTATTATTTAAAACTGAATACAAAAGTTTAATAAAATGGAAAAGTTTGACATCAATTCAAAAATGTTATTAAGAAATGCAATAAAATAGTGATTCAGTGATATTGAAGTGAATTTCTTCGCAAATAATAATAAAAATAAAGATAATTAAGAAATGACTTCAATATTTTAGGATAGACTCAGTATTTATTGTTCAAAGATATGATTTGTTATCAAAATTGAGTGGATTTTTGAAAATCATTTGAAATTGAATTTTAAGTAAAAACATTATAATATCAGTTGTTTTCCAATTATTAGAATTTTTGTCGATTCAATGAACTCTTATTATGAAAAGTATGTTTTGGGTCAATATTGACATAACTATAAGTTTAAGTCCTATCGAATCAATTCTTTCTCTTAAACTACTCTTTGATAATTTATTCAGACTTTGCAGGACATATCTTAGGGCAAGAGTTAACTTAAATGTACTTGATTAAATAAAAGAGGCACTTTTCAAGATTAAAATAAATGCATGAATTTGTTTATCACAATTGATATTATTTGCTCAAACCTGATAAAAAAGAGATGAAAAAGATGCAAGGCAACTCATATAATTAAATAATTATGAGATTCAGATAAAAGTGGTGTTAACTACTTATGGGTATTTTCATTGACTCAATGATTAAATATAAAATTTATTCATTTATTACCACAAATTCAAAAGAAATTAAGAGAAGAAGAAAAGTGAAGGGAAAGAGAGGGGAGAGCTCTCATACAGAGAAAGTTCAAAATAATAAATAGTTTATTAAGTTTATGTTTATTTTAATTTTCAGATATTATATTAAAATACTTTAAAATATGATAAATAGTTTGATATTTTATTTAATGAATAATGATTTTTGAAAAATAATATTTTATTCATTTCTAAATAATAAAATAATTCACATTTGATTTGATATAAAATTTATATAAAATAAATGACTTAATATTCTTATGTTTTAAACATTTCTTTGAAAAGTCTATAAATTATTAGTGTTTTTTCTTTCCGATTGATTTCCGTTTCTTCTGTCCTTTAGTTTGTGAATCTTTTTTCTTTGACGCCATTCTCTTTGCCTTTAAAGTTGTCTTATTATCGATGGGATTCAATGACTGAAACACTTTAATCAAACGAATCACTTCATCGACATTTCGTCCGACCGATAGATCATTGATTATCATTTGACGTAAAATCATTTTATCGTCGATTATAAAGAGTCCGCGCTGTGCAGTACCCGATTCTTCCATAAAAACGCCATAACTTCGAGATATAATTCCATTCTTATCGGACACAAGAGATACAATTTTCAGAGATATGACTCCTCTTTCCTTTCTCGAAGTATTTTCCCTTAAAGTTTAAAAAAGTTTAAATAGAAATATAGATAAAGAGATGACACAAACCATGCGTTGTGTGTAAAGAGACTGTCGGTAGAAATGGCGAGTATTTCACAATTTAATTCTTCGAACACTTTGCTTTGATCATCGAAACCATTGACTTCTGTGGGACAGACATACGAACTGTTCAAAAGTGTCAGTCATTGAACAAACATTTAAACATTACTTACAAATCTTTTTCATAGAATAAAAGAACGACATATTTACCACTAAATTGACTCAGAGTTATGTCCTTAACGAGAGGACATTCGTCTGTGATAACAATGCATTGACCCGTAAAATCTGGCGCCTGTACTCCTATTTGTGGATAAATATTGGGAATACTGGTCACATCCTTCCAAGTTTCAGTGATTTTTGTTTCTACTGTTGACCTAACACTGGGTTTTGATTTTTCAACCAATTCTTTGCTTTTGGTTTTTGTCATTTCTTTAGTCTTATCACTCGGTTCTTGTATTTCAACCGAATCTGTGCTTTTGATTACTGTCCTTACTTTAGGTCTAACACTGGGTTCTTGTGTTTCAACTAATTCTTTACTTTTAGTTTTCGTCGATTTTACTTTAGTCTTAACACTAGGTTTTGGTGTTTTGGACGGTTCAGTTGTCTCAACCGGTTTAGGGATTTCTTGAGATTTACCACCAACTGATGGTTTGTCCTCCTCTTTAAACTTTTTAATTAAACGAATCGTATCGTCTGTACCGATAACCTTAACATCAGACATATTAACTGAACGCACATTTTGTTTGTCATCAATAATATAGAGAACACCCAAAGAATTATCGCTGTCTTTAATAGAAACGCCATAAGATTTATACATTTTGTGTTTCCGGTCGTATATCATCGGAATCTTATTCGTATTCAAACTTTTGGATAAACCACTGAATATCGGGTCAGCGGTAGAGCACACTATAACAGAACAGTTTAATTGCTCGAACTTTTCTAATTCTTCATTGAATTCAAGAACTTTTGAACAACGAATCTCTGAACTGTCGAAAGATATGTGAGATTTTCCTCATTTCAGTCAATACTTACTTCAAAGGATAGAACAAAATGATTAGATATTTGCCTTTAAAGTCCTTAAGGCTGATATCTTCCATAGTTTTCTCGCCGATTGTAGCAATGCCTCTGAATTTGGGTGCAGTCGATCCAATCGGTGGTGAATTTATTGAAGACATGAAAAACTATTTCAAAAGTTATTCAAAAACCGTTTAAAACAAATATAAAAGTTTTTCTTAAATTCGAATAAATAATGAAAATATTTATGAGAATTAAAGTTCAATTCAAACGAATATTAAACGAATGAATCAATAATTAACTTCAAATTTATTAACGTTAAGTTCACTACAATTTTAATTATTTTAAAAACAAATAATAATCAGAGATCAAAGAAAGGCTTTAATTATATTTAAAAATATCGTTTAAATACAATTGTATTCACAAATGAATTACTTTTGAATGCTTTTAAATATAATTAAAGCTTTTCTCTGGTTTCTTATAATTTATAATTAGTAGTTATTTATTACAGTTATAATGAGTGTTGAATTAACTGAATTGTGTGACAAAGTTAGTGATTCTGATTGCGACACAATCGGACAATTGTTGAATGGCTTAACCATTGATGTTAAAGAATTAAGACAATTTGAAGAGTTACATGTTAAAATGGGTGTACATATTGGTTCTGGCAGTTATTCTAACGTTTATAAGTGTAGATATAAGTCTTCAAACGTTGCCCTCAAAGTTTGTCTACAAACAGATAAATCGATCAAACGTTTAGTGACTCAGGAATTGTCTATTTATGATATTTTGAAAGTAATTTATTTGATTAGAAATTCAGTTTTAAAATTCATTTAATAATTTTTAAATTCATCTTTGAATTATTGATATATTTAAATGAATCTTAAAGTTGAACAGACCTGTGCTCGCAAGTGCTCACAGATATATTTTTCTGTTCTTAATATAAGACATATTTGAGTCGACAAAAAGTAAATTAATTTACTGAAAGAAATTATATGATATTAGAGTTTATTTATTTTCAAAAATTTTATAAATGAATTATAAATCAATTTTATTAATAGGAAAAACCGCATAAAAATATCATCAGATTTTTGGGAACATTTGAAAGCAGTGATAAAACTCGTGTTATGATTCTCATGGAATTATTTGATGGAATAGATTTCGCAGAAAAACTTATGAGAAATGGAAAACCTTTTGAAGAAATTGAAGCCAAAGAATATTTTAAGCAAATGGTCGATGGCTTACAGTTTTTACACAATTTATCGATAGTGCACAGGGATATAAAACTTGATAATATCTTAATAGGCCAAGAGCACAATACCCATTCATCTAAAGAGTGCGTTAAAATAATTGATTTCGGATTTTCTAAAATAGTCGAACTCAAAGATAAAAAAGCACCTTGCAAAAGTCGTTTGGGTTCGTCACAAAACTATTCACTTTATTGACTCTTAATTAAAATTGTTTCCACTTTTTTAGGAACTGAAGTATATATGGCTCCAGAATTGGCTGATAAATTCACTGAAGAATACGATGCCTTCAAAAGTGATATCTTTAGTCTCGCT
Source organism: Galumna obvia (assembly GCA_034695785.1). Taxonomy (NCBI): domain Eukaryota; kingdom Metazoa; phylum Arthropoda; class Arachnida; order Sarcoptiformes; family Galumnidae; genus Galumna; species Galumna obvia. Next base: position 48,744 of record JAQFZM010000044.1, read on the forward strand.
ATTGTTTTGTATGTACTTTTGTTCGACGCTTTTCCCGATCGAAAGGATAACAATTCGTCTAATAATAACTATAAAGAGATTCAATTTCCTGAAGACAACAAAATTAAAGTATCAGAAAATGCTAAACAAATCATATTAAATATGAGTCTCGAAGACCCGATTAAACGATTCGGTATAAATCAGATCTTAGACTCGGATTGGATGAAGAGTTCCAATTAGTTTCATCTCAAATACAAAATCTTATTAAACATTAAATTTAAAATATTTTTAAATACAATAAAAAATTGGAATAAAACTGCAGATAAAATATGAAACTTAAATTTGGGGATAAATAAACCAAATGTTAAACACATTTTCATTGATATTAACTTTTGTTTTTTTTTTATAATGACTTTCAGAAACGACTAAAAGTAAATCTTTAAGTTATTAATCAAATTCAGAGCTTTTAATTGAAAGAAATAATAATTTTTATTAAAACATTTAATTAAAAAAAAACAATTTTATAAGAAAAGAGTAATAAAAATATTAAACGTAAACATTGTATTAAACTTTCATTAATAGATAATTAAAGTACAAAAGAGTTGTTTTGCAATTGTTTTCGGATATAAATTGTGTTTTAAGAAATTATAATTAAAGATAATTATTGCGATTTTAATGAACTCAAAGTAAAAAAACTCGTTTTAAACGATTCAAAACAAAAAATGGAAAAAATGTTATCACAAATGTGTTGGACATTTGCAGAGACCGTTTCTCACTTGAAGGTTAAGGATTTCTAACTGTCCCGGCATTGATATGTCTGCTTCAACACATTCACAACCGATTGTGAATTCTTCGCCGAAACATTTTTCCTTAATTAAATGAGTTTTGAGTTTAGCCCACATTTGAGTGCTGTCCTCATTTGCCATAATAGAGAAATTACCTACACAATAGAGAGCGTGTTTTGCTCGAGAAAGGGCTACATTTACCCTATTCTTATTGCCTAAGAAACCGATGGAATTCTTTTTACTGCTTCGAACGAATGATATAATAATTATATTATTTTCTTCGCCCTGAAATCCATCGACAGAACTGACTCTAACCCGAAGTTCTTTCTTTGGATTCTTTTTATTTTCTTTAAAGTTTTCATTACTTATGTCTTCATTAGAATTGGTTTGAATCGATTCCTTAACAAAGATAGGATCTTCGTTAATTAACATAAGTTTTTTAATAAGAGCCAATTGTGCGTTATATGTGGTTAATATAGTAATTTTCTCCTCGGGGTAATTACGAATCAATAAATACTTAACTAAAGCGACGACTAGTTTTGCCTCGTGCAAATTGGAGCGGCTTCTATCCTGGACATCGCGAGAATAATTATTGTCTTCGATGTGCTGATGGTCTATGAAATACATATTCTTTCCAGAAGTGTATTCAATATCCGGGTATTGACTCACTTTCTCTCCGTTTCGCAAATTGTCGTAAATTACGGCCACTTTTAGTAATTGTGAAATACAGGGCCTCATTCTGTGCTGAAGTTCTAATTGAATAAATGGCAATTTATTTGAAACCATTCGTTCAAATAAAGAAATGTCTAATTTGTAATCGTTAGTCAATTTTTGTATTGAGACGAGTGGTCGCAATTGTTTGTGATCTCCGATTAGTATTAAATGTTCAATAGATGGAGAAATTGCGGCCACGATATGTCCTTCCAGTACTTCTGCTGCCTCTTCCACTATCATTATCTTTGGATCAAACATTTTGACTAATTCAGAATATTTAGCGGCACCGGTCACTGTAAGGCCTATAACTTGTGCTCCTTTACAAAGAGTGTGACGAAACTCTGTTTTTTTCTTCTGATATTTAGTTAATTCCGAAGTAATTGTTTTAATTATTTCTTTTACTTTGTTTTCAAAAGAATTGAATAATTGTTGTCTCCAATAGAGATAAAAGAGCCACTTCTCATCTGAAGTCATCTCCAAAATATTCTTTTTGTTCAACACGACATCGAATTTCCAATTTTCTGGTCTTTTATTTAATTGTTTTTTGCAAATGTCTGAGAAGTTGTCCACTCCTTCGCTCAGCCATTCTTCAAAAGAATGAGACTTAAAATAACCCGTTATTAAAGATTTGGGTTTAACATAAGGCTCTAATTCTTTGACGTCGAGTATCTTTTTAAGACTTTTCTGAAGCTTGAAATAGTCTTTAAAGAAACTGTTCTGGATATTTCTAATTCTGGACCGTAATTTATTACATTTTTTATATTTTGAAACAAGTTTTGGGTCCAATAGTTTTATACCATCACTGATGCCATTAATGTTCTCATTGTTATCAGAATCATTTTTTCTTAATCCGTTTTGCATTTGATAATCTTTACGAAATTGTATCTCAAGATTACCTAGCTTAAAATTTTCGAGGGCAATACTCTCAGAATTACCACCGATTCGGACAACATTTGAGTTGAATTTAAGTATTCCTTCGAGGAATTGATCCAATGCATGATTTTTATAACAAACAATAAGAATGGGTCTGAACTCCGAACCTTTATTCCAAACTTGACTATTGCTTAAAAGAGACTCAACAATTTTAAGCCCAACAAAAGTTTTTCCAGTTCCGGGCGGGCCCTCAATAATAGATAACTCCTTTGTGAGGGCAGAATAAAAAGCATCGAATTGTTTGGTATCAAAAGTTGAGACTTCCTTCATTTGTTTAACCATTGTTTCATAAGTCCTTTTATTGCCGTAAACATCATGTAATAAACTGACGGAAGACAATGAGTTTCTGTTCCCCATTTCAGGAGTAAATGATTCGAGATTTCTAAGTTGTCGTATACACGATATGTCATAAACGGTATCATCTGTTATATATTGAGGCGGTTTAACTTGTTTTGGAAGTTTTACTAAATATTCATTAAATGGAATGTTTTGAATGATTGATAAGTCTTGAAGTGCTTTTAATGTGTAACGAAAGCCTTCATAAAAAGAGGGCGATTCCACTCCAATATATTTAGTTTTTGGGTTTAATAGAAATTTAGAAAAGTTTTTAGACTCGTTATTATCGATATCGAGTTTTAGGTAAAAATTCCAAAGTTTTTCTTTACTCTCCTCAGAGTCTTCTTCCTCTTCATCTATCGGTTTAACAATTATACCAAAAACTATAGAGTTCTCAAAATTATCTGATGAAAGACATAGCATTCCGCCAGTCATAAGACACTGACAGTCCTGCAAAATGGAAAATATAAGATAACAGAAATGTTTAAAATGTGTCTAAAATGACTCACTTCTGAATCTTTGTTTTCTAATAGTGTGTAATCAAATGTAAAGTTAAGAAGTGATCCAAAATTGAAATCAAACTTTATCTGAGGATTCGTTAACTTTATGTCGAAATAGACATTACTTCCGACCTGTTTCTCGATCTCTTGTCTGAAGACATCCTTTCCGACTATTTGTTTGTCAATCGTATGTCCGTCTGTTTTAATGATTTCATTTTGAGATAATAATGGTTTTAATTTGTCGATGGCCTCAACCAATGGTCGAACCAACTCTTCTCGAAGTAAATTAAATTGAGTTTTCAAATAGTGATTAATATTTTCGTATTCCTTTCCGATTAGGTTTGGGGACAAAGTGTGCACTTCTTTGCCTTTAATGTCATCGATTGTTGGATGAATCGGTAATTTAGTCCAATCTTTGTTAAGACTCATTATCACAGTTTTTGGACCATAAGTTGAGCTTTAATTCCCTCTGATTTTAATGGAAAAAATTAATTAAAATGCAATCATTTTATAGTTTTATAGACAAAAATTTTCTAATATTTAAAAAAATTTTACTAAATTTGTTATAAAACTTATTTTCGATTTATATTTGAATTATTGATTCAAATAATTGGTGTCAACCCTATACTGCTGTTAACAATAAACTCATTGATTGTTAACATTTAGTAAACTATAACTAAATTAATAAAATAAATAAGTAATTGAAACCTTTGAGGACTAAATCTTATCAAATGATAACAAATGATGAATAAAATGTATAAAATTTATATTACATTTGACGTAATATTTTCAAACATAACGTCATATCCAGTGATAACTTTATCTAAAATTTTAATAAAATTATTTAAAGAATATGTTTTTATAAAATATGTTAACATTAAAACAGTTAAAAACATTTTTAAAAGATTGGATTTCGACTAAAATATAAAAAAGCAAAACTATAGTTTACTTTTAAACAAAGTGTCAAATGTTTATCTTTGAATCGTCCGCTATTTTTGTGTTAAAAACAGCGCAAAACAACAGCAAATAGTTTGAACGCCATTATTGTTTTGGTTTTTAAATAATACGTCTATTATTTGATATGAAATCACATATACGTACTATATTTACAAAATATAAATCAAAGATAGTATGGTATTAAAACTATTTGCTTTAGTATTGCACTGTTTTTAAATTTTATAACATTGGATTTAAAGCGGGCAAAACAGTCATAATACAGTTTGAGCTAGTTATAATTACAGACATAGATTTGTCAGTAAAAATAAACTAGTGGTTGTATTTGACTCATTTATTTTTAATCACTCATTAAATCACATTTGAATCACTCAATAAACTATAAAATAGAGAAATCAAAAGAGAAATGTCATCAAAACTATTACCTCTAATATTGCTTTTACTTAATTTCGTCAGCTTTTAATATATGGGTTGTTTTGCGCAAAATCGAAGACAAATTTCGATTCCCAACAAATTAGCGGTAATTTATGGCTCTTTTTTAACGCATTTATTTTCGTCACAATTTTAGGTTAATTTAGTCTTAATTTACATTTGATATCAAATATTAAACACTAAAATATCAGTAGTTTTAGTATTTCCTGTGTTTTAAATAAAGAGAATTAGATTTGAAAAGTGTTGACACCAATGGCTTCAATGCTTACAAACATTGGGTTTTGGTTTAACTGTTAGTCAATACAAAACACATTTCATTTGTCTTTTGTTTTCTTTTTCTATTTATTTGTAATTAATTTATAATTTCTTTAATTGAATTGAGTTTTATATGAAATCCATTTCTATTTGTTTTAGTATATGATTGACTCCTATTTGATTCAGTATTAATAAATTGATGGTAAAGATGTCCACAGATTCGGAAGAGTTGTCTGATTTGAAGACAATATTGAATTCATTGGTAATCCCATACCCGAAAGGGCTCACACTTAGGATTCTTTGCAATGAATATCAAGACTTGGAGGGTATGTCTTAACTGATTGTATTAATCATTGGATTCACTATTTATTGATTTCAGGGAAAATGATTCCTTACAAGAAGTTTGGCTTCAGTTCAGTGACGGCTCTAATTAAGTCAATGCCCGATAAGATCCGAATGATTGGTAACCTTTCGGACATTAATTCTGTTACTTTATTTCCGGTCAAAAGCGAAGACAATCAACATATCATTGATTTCGTAAGGGGTCAAAGTAAAGGCAAAAAGAGAGGCAGAGGTCCCAACAAATACATGTCTGCATATAATCGCTTTCATTCGGTTAATCGCTTTCAGACACCGCTTATGACTAATAGTATTTGATTTAGTTTTTCAATTTTAGACATTAATTGTGTTTTTGTTTTGTCAGCAAATTTCTATAAACAAAGTATTCCTCAGTTTTCGCGAACAAATATTAATAATTGGTGTCCGCCTTTAAATACTGTGACTCACTTTAACACAAACGTTACCTCAACTCTAACTCAAACCAATCCTTTGATGAGAATTAGCGCCCAATCACTCAATCATTCGGAGTCTTCTAAAATAACTTCTTTGGGCGAAAAGTTTATGAACTTTAGAATAACTAAGACTTTGACAAAACCGGTCAAAGAAGACACACTTTCGACCACAGAATTGGACGCCTTTTTGTCGGCTTCCCGTCAATCTCTAAATGGAGTCATTACCAACAATTTGGCGAACGGTTATTCTGTGCCAACACCACTAAAAGTAAATTCATTTGTTTAGTATTTGTTGGACTTATTTCTGTTTTTAGGACAATATTAAGAAAATGATGTCTTCTCCTGATATCGAAGAAGGGTTTATGCTCTTTAACTTTGAGGCCCGATATCGCCATCAGTTCAAAGAAGGCATTAATTTTAAATCTTATGGTTTTGAAAGTCTCTCTGAATTTCTCAAATCAATGCCTGATATCATTGAAATGATTCCAACCGGAACTAAAACTTTTAAACTAATGCCCGTTAAGAAAGTCTCGATTCCTGTAAGACATTCACTCTTTTAAATGAAAAACATATTCATATCTTTCTATTAAAAGGAAAAGAGCGCCGAAGTTGACAATACAATCGACAATACAATCGACAATACAATTGACAATACAGTTGACAATACAAAGATTGAGAGTCCTATTAAATCCAAAAATTCAATGCTTAGTATAGCCAATACCACAACTATTATAACAAACGGGTATTCCGTGGCTGTGGTCACAACGATTGCCAATACAACGACTGTCACATTAGTAACAACTCAATCAACGAAGACAACTATGACAGTAACCACTACCACCTCAACTATGTTATCGACTATTCCTAAAAAGACGTTTACAATTCCCGCCAAATCCAAAGAGAAAGAGACTGATATTCGAGTCAATGATTTAATACAAAACTCTAATCCAGTGATTAATGCAAACAATTCAGTGAATCTCATCGAAAAGTGTTTCAATAATATTACAAATGAAGACAATAAAAGTATGAAGAGTTCGATATCCACTGTTTCGGAGCCCAGAGATGTAATCAATAATAAGGCAAAACAGAACTTCCGATCAATACTTTTATATCACGAGAACGGCATAAATGCTTTGGATTTCTCCACTGAATATGAAAATCGTTTTAAAGTTAAATTTGATCCACGAATTTGGGGCTTCCGATCAGCGATGGAATTATTCCACGGTTTGCCAAATGTGTTCGCCATCGAAACCACTAATGATAACGAGAAGATTCTTCATGACTCACGTTTCAAAAAGTTTGAGAATCCAAAACCAAAAGCAAAATTAGGTGACCTCTCACTTATACCTTTCCATTGATTCTTATAATATGATTTACTTTTAGATATGAACATAAAATTTGTCTTAAAACAAATACCGAACTCAATTTATGCTCGAATTTTATGTTTGGTTCGTTCGAAGGGTATTACCGGTCTCTCAATTAAAGATTTTATTCATATATATGAGACTAATTACGAAAGCATTGAATACACGATAAGACAGTTTCGTTTCGCTGACTCTTTCCATTTGTTTGAGGTAATCAAAGAAGAGTTACCCATTACTGTTAAGACTGTCGACGGCGACAATCGGGCATTCATTAAGTCTAATGAAGAATTGAGTGAATGGATTGTTGGTCAGACCCGAATGGGTAACCATACGATTCCCAATATATTATTGAGAGATAAAATACCGGCCAATGTTGTGCTTCCCGGCGAACAATTCCGAGGCCTTGAATTACCCGATAGGTTTAAACCCGGAAACTATGAATATGTGGCCGTTTATATCTCTTCTGCGGTAAACCCTCACGAAATATACATTCAATTCAAAGGGGCTGAATATCACACCGCACTCGAGAACCTTATGTTTAGTCTCGACTTCTACGACACCGCATCTGAAGATAATTGGTCCGTTCCCTATGAGTTTCTATATGCTGGTTACCCTGTAATTTGTCGATATCCAGGTATTTATTCCTATCAAAAGAATAACTTATATATGATTGATGTTCAGGTGATAAGAATTGGCACAGGGCTCGCATTACTCGTATACACGCCAGTGATAAAAGAGTGGTTACCGTCTCTTATGTTGATTATGGCGGCACTCAAGTTCTCGATTACAAAAACTTGCGTTTAATGAAAAAAGATTTTATGTCCCTCCCGGCACAGGCACTTAAAGTCGGTCTCTTTGGCATTAAACCAATACTGGGCACTAAATCAACGGACTGGACGGCCAGTGCCAGGGATAAATTGCTCCGTTTTTCTCGTCCGCAATACGCACTGGCCTGTACTCTCATTGAGAGCAGACCTGACAATCATTGGGTCGCCATTTGTGACACTAATACTATCTCTGATGTATTCCTACATTTAGTTCTGGTTAACGACAAACACGCCCTTATGAATGAAGACTCAGAAGATAATAACACTAAAAACAGTGAACCCATGGCTCTCACAAATGGGTTCTGAAAATAATATTCAAATAATATTTCTTTGATTAAATCAAAAATAGTTTTTATAATAAAATGTTACAAAAATGAAACAAATGTTAAGATATTATAAATTTATTACAATATGTGAGTCATTTGATTCGAATTTAATTCAAAATTGTTTCAAAAAAACAACTTTAAGTCATTTTAATTATTTTTATAATTATTTGTATAAAATTGATTTAAAATACGCTTAAAATGTCGGGAATTATATCTCAAATAAAAGTGTTTAAGTCAATTACAGTTCAAACCATTTATTGTTACGATTAAATTAATATTAATTCAATACTAAGTATTTACTGAAAATAAATTTAAGGTAAAAGTCATTAAATTTAAGTCAAATAATGGAAATTAATGAGAAAGTGGTTAAAGGATTGTCTCAAACAACTAAAAGTCGAACATATCCTTTATATCGAACAAAATGGTATTTTGAGGCTTCAAAATATAGAGCTTTTTCTGTAATTCAATACTAATATTTTATGAATTGATATTAAATTTAAATTAATATAAATTAAATTTTGATTACAAAAGTATTCAAACATTCGTTAATAAAATGTTAGTTAAAATTATAATTAAGAGGTATTTCCATAATTTGTGGACACTTTAAATAACTCTTTCTTTAGTCAAATGTAATGAAAGTCAGAATTAAAAATGTAATAAAATGTTTGAAAAATTGACTCTCACTCCCGATAAACTCCTTGAAAGTTTTCCAGTCCTATCCTTCTCCCTTAAGGTCTGATCCCATCCCATTCTGTCCTCTCTCGATCTCAAAAAAATAATCTTTAAAAACATTACTATAAGAAACGATTTGAAAATTACCGCATTATTTATACACTTTTAGTGCTTAATATTTAGAAATTAATTAATTTTTTATTGAGTTTTATTAAAAACTACTTTAAGTTTAAAAAATTTTGATAAAAAACAGAAATCATTGAACTTTTTATTAAATGTCATAAAATTGAGGAATAATATCACAGATTTTCAAATGTATTGCAATTATGTGTAAAACAGATGAAACCCAATAAGTTCACTGTTGTTTTCTGATAAATGTCCTTGTTCATATTATGTTCATGTGTCCCTATTTATGTCTAAATGTGTGTCACATCAAATATAGAGTATTCTATAATGACCATGAACAAAATAAAGTATTGTTGCAAAGACAAACAGAGAACATTTTCCGTGTTGGCATATGACCTAGAACAAAGATCAGTGATAATTAAATGTCACATTCCTTCATTTTTGTCTCATATTTTATTCTATTTATTAACTTATTATTAATAATAAATTATTTCTAATAATATGTATTAATTTATTACATAATTATTTGAATTGTTTTGTATTGATTACAGTTATTAATAATAATTTATTAACTACTCTCTAAATTATTAATTTATAAGTACCATGCTCCTTCTTTACAATTACCTTCAATTATAACTTATATTTTGCTAAAAAGTAATTTATTGAGTCATATCTAAATCATTAAATAGGGATCTATTGATTATAAATTTTGTTAAGAATATTAAAAAAATATAATCTATAATGTAGCTAGGTGTCTTCTTATTCTATAGGCTATAATAATTATTATAAATTATAAACACTAATGATTAAATTAAGTGTACCCCGGTATACTAGAATATGGGAGGGAGTAGGGTATTTATTATCGTTACGTAGTTTATGACTAAATTTAAAATACAGTCAAATTAATTGTCAATAATTATTCAGATTTTATTTAATACAATAATTACTAAAAGTTTATAATAAAATTACAATCGTTTTGATTTTTATCATAATTTGATACCATTTTTATCTAAAAAATGTCATAAAATATAGAAATCTTTGGATATATTTTTTAAAATTAAGCCATAATTATATAGAAGTGAATAATAAAGAATTTGACTGTAGTTTGAAAGAGTAAATCCACTGAATGTGATTTGAGGTAAAAGTGTTTATATCTGTTAATAATATTGAATACACGTGGCATCAGTGGTATTACCACAAGATTCTCTTCATTTGGCATCACTTAATCACTTTATTTGATTAAAATCTTATTTTTAAACTATTTGGCGAAACCCTCGAGAAGTGATGTCCAGACAGGAGTTAATATCTAAGGCTGAAGACGTGGCCGACGAGGTATATCTTGTTTGACACTTTGGTGTCTCAACTTTTTCATTGTTAATATCTTTGATAATCAGGTGTTGCGTCGCTCGAAGACAATCCTTCCTACTATCGCTCGTTTATGTCTTGTGTCGACATTCATTGAGGACGGAATAAGAATGTGGTTCCAGTGGTCCGAACAAAGAGATTATATGAACAGTCAGTGGGGATGTGGTTATATTATCGCCACTTTTTTTGTTCTGATCAATATGTTGGGACAACTCATTGGGTCTGGACTTGTGGTAACCCGTTTTCATGTGACCATCGCTTGCGGTATACTTTTCGGAATAGTTGTTCTTCAAGTAATTAATTGATTTATTATTTAAGGAATAATTAATGTTTTAATGTTACAGACAGTCGCCTATTCTATCCTTTGGGACCTTAATTTTCTTCTTCGAAATATGAGTCTTTGTGGCGCTCTTTTACTTCTTTTGGCCGAATGTAAAGTCGAGGGCAGAAGTCTATTCGCTGGCGTTCCCTCTTTGGGTGAAAACCGACCCAAAACTTATATGCAATTGAGTGGAAGAATACTAACAGTTTTGATGTTCGCTACGATATTGCATTTAGACATTAATTTCTTCCAAATCATTCAAAATATAATCGCCATCGCATTAATGGCTGCCGTCACCATTGGTTTCAAAACTAAACTCTCAGCTCTTCTACTCGTTCTTTGGCTCAGCGGTAGGTTTTCAACAAATTAAACCGACAAAAGAATTGTTACTAATTTTGATGCCTTTGTTTTAGCGCTGAACTTCTATTTCAACTGTTTTTGGACAATAGATTCACACAAACCGATGCATGACTTCCTTAAATACGACTTTTTCCAGACATTATCAGTGATCGGCGGTCTTCTTATGATTGTTTTGTTAGGACCAGGAGGCATATCAATGGATGACCATAAAAAGAGATGGTAGAAGAGCTTAGATATGAATTTATTTTAAACTATTAATGAATTGTGTATTTAAATCATTTAAATCGGAATTTGATTTAAACTCCAAAATCTATTAAATGTTAATTTCGTTTTCGTTAATATTTTAACATTTAATCAATTATTTGTTTACATCCAATCATTTGACTCATTATTTTAACTAATATTCAATTATATAATTAAAAAGATATAAAAAAAATTAATAAATAAATATTAAATACTCTCAATTTTTTAAGTTTTAAAACTAATTTATAGCTGTCTTTTAATTTTAATTAATTATTTAATAGTTGAGATTACTTTTTAAAGTCATTTTTAAAGTCAATTAATCATTGAGTCATTAGTTAAGGGGTTTATATTTTGATTCAATCGTATGATTGACTTCTCATTTAATTAAAAATGAATTTGTATTCCAAAGTCCGGACGGAAATCATTGAAATACTTTATAAAATAAAGTGTAAATACAGTTAATTCATATCTGTTTTGTCTCAATTCATTTCTTATTCCAAAGTGAACTAGTACATCTACATCTACATCTATATTTTTTTAACCTCAAATTAAATATTGGATTAAATGTTTGATAAATTAAAATATTTATTAATTTACTCTTAAATTGTATTCAGTAGTGAAATGAAAGAAAAATGTTTTCAATTTTTATAATAAATATTTATTTAAATAAATTTGTTTATTAATTAAAAAATCTATTAAATAGAATTTGATATCAAAACAATGGAATTAGAGGTCACTTTTTAAAGGGAAAGCCTCCGTTTATGGGATCCTCTTTCCAATACCTAAGATCGATGTTTGGCAAGTCTTCACATCTGACTCTTGGATTACTACAATTGAATAAACAAATTATCAATTATTTGATAGCAATGAATGAAACGTACAAAATGGGATGTGCTTGTTTTAGAACCCACATCTGTGTCGTTGGGATGTCGTCTCCATTTTCACATATAATTTTAGCCTGGGTCGCTTTTTTTATTTGGTTTAACTGTTCGGGAGTAAAGGCTGAGGGAAAGCCTGAGTTTTCAAACCAAAACCTGTCTCCGCGTCTAATATTAGCGAAATTTCGGGCGACAATACAGGCAAACGTCGGACCGATTAAAGCTCCCGGAAGTGGTTTCTCAGATATACCACCGCTCCAGAGGTCGATATCGTCGGGATGTGCGTATAGTTTAGAATAATGATAAGCAGTTTTGTTGTTAAGCCAGGGCTCCAAATCCTCAAAGTTTTCTGCTCGAGGAAGACCACACCACTCCCTCCAAATGTTGTACCCTGCTACGCCTTGTTCCCTTGCTCTAGCTAAATTGATTGCAGGTAAATCATGACCAACTTTAGCATTAGGCGGTTGGAATAAGTGTCCCGAAACTTCAACAGTAATAAAAGGATCGTATACTTGTGCCGGAGTATTAAGCATTCCAAGAGCAAACTCATCCATTTTACCAGGTTCATATAATACAAAAGGCTGTTTCAATAATCTTCTTAAATGTTCTCCTCCGAGATATTCGTGATATTTGTTATACCGTCTGACCATTCCTTTCAACAAATATTAATTCATTTTATTCTACTATTATTTGATGTTATTTGAGATAATAAACCAGGGAGAGGGGGAGAGGGGGAGAAAGGGAGAGGGGGAGAGAGACTATTTTTGTTTTACCTTGAATAAATGTATGTCCAAATCTAAAGGCAGCGGTGGTAAAGGCCTGAGAGGGGGCCGTATGTATGTTAGGGTCATATCCATTCCAATATCCCTCCTTTTCTTCTGTCAGATTATATCTATGAACGAGATCTTCGCCGACAACGAGAGGGAGAAATTCATTAAGAGTAATGTGTTGTACAGAAGCGGCCACAATATGTCGGGTTTCCTGATATATCTTCTCGTCGTCCCAATGAGGGTTTAAACGTCCCAACTCTATGGCAATGCGATTGTGGTCGCGAACATAGAATGTGTGCAAAACAGTCAAATGGATTTGTTCGTTGACCCGAACGTCTCCCGCTATAAAACAATACAAATGTTTGGGACGTCCGATACAATCCAATTCTGGGTTCTCGTCTTCCGGTGGCAGTAATGGCTTCAAACCGTAATCCCGGAATCGGTCCCAAACTCTCATTAATCCTAAAATATTTTAATTTAAATTTTATTTGTTTTGAATAATTGTGTAAAACATGTATTTATAAAACCTATAATAAATACATTTATAAAAACATATTTCTAATTAATATTAATATTGGTGGATTTTATTTTTGGAACATGGTCAAAAGTTCTAAAAGTTTAGAACACAAGAAATCAAGTTTAGACCTAGATGCAACCAGTTTTTAATTCTCAAAATATTCGAGAAATTGATTAGAATTAAAGTCATATTTCTTTTGAAGTTTATTTTATTTACAATATACATGAAAATGATCACGATTACATCACGAATACATCACGAATACAACCACTTTCATTGCATTTATTATCGATTATAGTTTTAATTTGAATAAATACTTCATTAATATAGTAATCAGTACCTAATTTTACCAAATCTTTTATTAAATATGAATAAAAAAATGATAAATAGGTTTTATTTCTATTAATTAAATAAAATCTTTAAATATAGAAAATTGTAGAAAAAATGAATTAACAGAATAGGGAAAAGAGGAGAAAGTAAGACCTCATTAATTAAATTCAGTAACTTGGTAATTCACAGTTCGATGAACTTTCTCTTATTTTTGTTATTTTGTAAATAAAAATCATTTTAAACTAAACATAAAGATAAACAAAAAGAGGGAAAAAGTAAAAGTTGTCTATAAAAAGGAAATTCAAAAATTGAATCAGAAATCATACCTCCTTTAAATGATCTGAGTCTAAGTGCCACCGCTTCTGTTGAACCATAAACAAAGTTTGCATCAATCGGTGCAGTCAGTGTATTAATATGTACCCTTGGTCCTATAAATTATCAATATAAGTTTCTCATTTATAAATAATGGAATCTAAACTGTGAGCACATCTATGAGTAGTTCATTTGAACTTTAAGTTAAAAATTCTAATAAATCTATAAATAAGTATACATTTCTTTTATACAACTACAATACATTCAATTATTGAATCTTTGAGTCTCAAAACTTATGAAATAGAATTATTTTAATAAAAACTTTTTAATATTAGAAATACTTCAGTAAAGAATTTAAGTGAAGAAAATTAGTTAAATCACATCGGTTAAAAAATTAGTCAAACCTAAAGCACAGTTAGGTCTGTGACCCGCTATTGATCTCTTGAAGTCATGACATCTTATGCCGAGTGGGCCGTAAAGAAAGTCATCTTTAGGTATCGTGAATTCCATACAGAGGGGATGTTTCTCTTTCTTAGACAAACTGCAACAATCGAAGTCCATTTCCATACCTCCCGGAAACACTTTTGGATTATAACAAAATATTAATCAAATTCATACTCAAATGAAATCAAATATTAAAAAAGCTTTTCAAAATTAATCTTGGAATTTTCCAAAATTCAAATGCGCTTAATTTTTGAGTCACCTAGTAAACATATATATATATAAATATAGATTTTATAGTTTATAAATTATTCTTTAATTTTATTATTAACTTAAATAGTACATAATTAAATCTCTATATTTATAAAAGTGATATATTGAACACTATTTGATTTTATTTTTATATTACAATTTATTTATGGAAACATTAATCGAAATATTCTTCGATTACTTTAATTTTTATTTCGAAAATTTTTATTTTTGTGTTATTTTTATGATAACTTTTTTTTTAATTAACTTTTCATTATTAAAGGGACTTTTTTGAAAAGATTCTAGGTCATACACATTTTTCACCTTAAATATAATTTGAAATAAATATCTATTAAAAAAGGATTCTCTGATAAAACATATGACACTTTTTATTTGCATCGAATATTATAAAAGAAAAAATGATAAAATGATCAAGGCAATAGAAAACTGAGGAAATAATAATAATATAGCAAATGGAAAGTAACTAAGAAATTATGAAATGATTTATGATCTTGATAAATTTTAAAACAATAATATCAGTGATTGCTATCACTTTCTTTTAAGAATAACTATTGTTATTCAAAATTACTTCTGTCTTACAATTGTCTCAATCAATGATAACATTTATTTGTTTTGAATACTTTTAAATGTTTTAAAAGTGAATTCACATTAAGGAAAAACCATGATGATTACAGATAATAACTAAATGACCAAGATTATTTCAATAATTGATGAATCTTATATAACTTTCAAAATCATTATAATATTGAGAAATAGTATATTAAATTTGTTTTTTAAAAATGTTTGATAACTCTTTGAGAAATATTATTCTTATTTTGTTTTAATAAAATAAATCTTAAGAAATATTTATTGAAAACCATTTATTTTATAGAAGATTTACTAATTAATTCAATATTTTTAGATAATAAAAAGGTATTAAAATGTTATAAGAACTTCAAAAATAATAGTTAATTATATTTTATAAAGGTCAAATTTTAAAAAAGCTATATCAATATTATTGCTCTTTAAAATTGCAGCTATTTTTAATAGCGACTACCTTGGTGTCATCTTTTTAAAACAATTAATTTTAGTGCCTGAATGAAGAAAATAAAAATAATTTTATTTATAGTTATATAAAATCAGTATTTCATTCAATAATAATTTTGGAATTAAAAAATAAGTATTAAATAACTTTTGTTGATCACTAACTTATAAACACTTTTTGTTTAATTTCTATTTTTTATATCAGTTTTTTATAAACTAAGATTTGTTTGTATTAATTCCCATAATTTTATAATAATAGGGTTTTAATGATAAAAGGATTTTAAATTAATGTTAACCTAAAATCCATTGAATAATAAAGTTATCGACGATCGCATAAAAGAAATATATTTAAAGAATATTAGAGGCGTACCCTTTACTTACCCTTTACTTATCAATTGTTAATAAAGAGATTTTAAATCACTTTTAATCGAATAAATTTTAAAGAATTATTTTGTGAATTATAAGGATTTTGTATTTTTTTTAATATATAATTTACTTCTAATGAAATAAAAATTAATTGAATTTAAGTACTATTAATCAATTTATAAAGTAATTAATGCCTTTAATTGCATTTCATTTAAAAACTCTTCAGTAATTATCGGTTTATCTACAAATTAGTAAAATTATTAATAGTTAACAAAAAAACTCATTATTTTTGTCATTTGTTCGCCTGATTTCATCCAAACAAATGCTTTACTCAAATTAAAAACTAGTAAAGTTGATAGATAATAGTTAATTGATAGATAACTCAATAATCATTAGTCGTGTTTAGAATTTTAAACCCTTTATTTCCTGTCTTTACTTAAATTTTAAGGGAAAAAATGTTAAGAAAACTCATGAAATTCAATATTTTATTAATGAATAATTGATGTCTAAGTAAATAAAAAAAGTTTCTTAAAAAACAAAAAAGATTGAAATTTTCAATTTCTATTAAATTTTTTTAGAAAAATGAACTTCATAATTATATGAATTGAATTATTATCAGTTTATTCGATAATAATTCCAAATCTAGAAAACAGTTGAACCGGAAATTATTGTTTAATAACTTTTTTACTGTAAAAATAAATTCTGGAAAATAATATTTTATTTAAAAAATCAATTTTATATTAACTCTAAATTGAATTATAAAAACCAATATTTTGGTAATAAATAATTTGTTCTAAAGAATAATTGAGTTAGAATTGAATCTTGTCAAATAAATTACCATTTTATTATCTTTTTTATTAGATATTAAAAACCTATGATCTTGCTAATTTGTTGACAACTGTAAAAATTTTGTAATTCTTTGTTTGTCATTAAAATGAAAAGAAATAAAAGTTTAGTTGAAATGTGCGAACGATCTGTATCTCAATTGTGGGATCGTATGACAGAAGGGTCACAGTCTGTCACAGTATCATCCATTAGATCCCATCATAATTGAAAGGTTACGCCACTGTTATGTAGGAAACAATTTTTCATGGCTTCAAAATTGGATTTAAAGAATAAGAAAAAAAACCATAAAATCCTTTAAGAAATTTAGAAATAAGGCACAGGACTATAGTTAAGTCAATGATGCGCTAACTATTAAATAGGTTGTAATTCCCAACTTTTGAAATTCGACCTCAATTTTGAACAAAATTTAAGCCAAAAAGCATTTCGTTCCGCACAGTATTGAATGGATAGTAAAAAATGTTTGTCTTCATTGCACTTCATTAAACTTTTTTCGACGGCTTTTCATTTTAATGAGAATTTTCTACTAATTTGAACTCTAATCAAAGGGTTATTCAAATAATAATATTTATATAAAACTTTAAGAATATATTCTTGCTCAATTACTATAGATTAAATCACCAAGAATGAAGCACTGATTGATTTATAAATTTTTTTTGAATAATAGCTTCCATTTAAGACTAATTCTCTATTAAATTATCTTAGAATCAAATATATAATACCAGTATATTCCATTTGTTCTAGTAAAAAAATATCAGCAAAAACAAAATTTAGTAACATCTTGTTATTGTTAAAAGATTGTTAACGTGGTAATTACGCAATTAATCTTTTTCTTGTAAATCTTTTATTTAGCTTTAATTAAGTCGGTTCTACTCTCTAACACTTTTGATGCAAAAAGAGTAATAATTTTTCTTTTTGTATACCTGTGCTCATGTCCTCGAAAAAAATGTTCTTTCCTTTCCTTTCCTTTTAACAAATTTATAATATAATAGACTATTAAAATGAATCTATTGTTCAAACTTTAGACTAATTTGTAATAATTAAAACAAATTTCATAACAAAGTTTTTCATTTAAGTGATGAATGAATTACTTCAAATCAAAGTCAATAAAATTCAAATTATTTAATGTATTAATTAATTTCCAAAAATGTTGTGTCGATTGGGTTAAGGTTTGGTATTCT
The DNA here is from genome assembly GCA_034695785.1 of Galumna obvia. Taxonomy (NCBI): domain Eukaryota; kingdom Metazoa; phylum Arthropoda; class Arachnida; order Sarcoptiformes; family Galumnidae; genus Galumna; species Galumna obvia. Next base: position 66,959 of record JAQFZM010000044.1, read on the forward strand.
TTTGGTTTAAGGACAGGATTTTCGTTTAATTAACACATTATTTAAATTATTTTATTTATTTTTTTTTGAAAGATATGATGAAATATTTTTGTAAACTATAAATATATAATAAATAGTTAATGACTTACTTCTTGGAGGTGCGGCTAAAGCAACATCATGGTCAATAAATTGTCCCCAACTCATAATTAAAATGGTTAAAGCAGATGATGCATGGTGATGATCTCTATGAACTATTGAAGTGACTAAACGAACATTTGGTAGTTCGGCTTCTTTTATGACACTAACTCTTTCGCCTTCAATACCTTTAAAAATAAATATCAAATAAATTCAATTAATAATTTTCTAATATTTTTTCTTCTATTAAATTATAGGACATTTAAGTTATAATATATAAATAATTCATAAGTCATTAAAAATACATTTTGATATTATTATTATATAATTATATTATAAAACACTTATAAGAGATGTGAACAATTACCATGCAACTCTATAAGTTATATTATATGAGTCATAAATCGTCGAAAACTATTAGTGAATAATAATTAGACTATTTTACCAAAATTTAAAATGAATTTTCTTTTAGTTTATGATTTGCTTATATATAAATTGAAGTAAAGGTGAGTTTTAAATAATTTTAAATGACTTTAATGATAATTTTTTCTAAATTTGTTATTTTATTTGAAATCTAATATTTTGAGAAAAATTTATTTTAGAATAATCCTTCAAATTAAAAAGTATCTAGAATAAAATCTTATTAAAAGACTAATTTTTAATTTATTAAATGGTTACTAATTATTGAATTATTTATTAAAACAGAATTATTAATAAAAAGAGAAATATTCTTACCGTCAGAATAAACGGGAGGCAAATATCTGACAAAAGGTGTGTGGGCTGCGCCCCAACTCGGGTTCTTCAGGTTATTGCAATGAGCCGTATATGTTCTGTATCTGTCAACAGAACAGGGGATTGGCTTCACGTGAACCGGACAGTGATTCCAGAATGATGTCCGCGACATATCTATTAGGGGTAAACCATTAAGTATTTCGTCGTGCGATAACTCAAATCTATAAAAATAAATAATAGAAAAAATTAGTTGAATTGAAAAAACATTTATTTCTCATATAATAATGAAAGATAACTAACGCATCGGTTAATATTCTGGTCACTTCTAAAGTGACTTCAGCCGTTTCTGCGATTTCGTCGGGATTGGGTTCCAAACTATCGATACTTTTTGGTCGCTTATATTTGAGTCTATGCATCGCTTCATTGATGGCGCGGTTGACATCTCTATATCGGATACATATCTCTTGGAATTGACTCTCACCGTAATCCCCATCAAAAATATCACTAATGATTGATAGCACAATTTGAACAATAAACTTGCACAATTTCATATAAATAGTTGTCACATCTCTGTCTTACCCTTCTCTTTTAAAAAGATCAAAAAATCCTCCGTAAAGAAGAGCATCGGATTTGGTTCTCTTTCCGTTAACATAAGTCCTCTGAAGAATGAGTGCGCACTCAGAGGATTGATGTCCTCCGTATAGATTTCTTGTCTCTAATGGCAAATAAGGGACGGTCTCGATGTGGTTCGTAGGCAGAGATGGACTCACAAAGGGCTGACCGTTGATCACAATTTGCTTCAAAATGACTATTAATGTAATTAGAAAGTTAGCCATAACTCAAAAGTTTGTTATTTAATCCATTTGTTTATGAGTTGAATAAAGGGCTGAAAAGTTTCAAAAAGTTTACAAAATAAAAATCTAATAAAAAACATTTGAAATCAATTAGACTTTTTGACAGATTTTTGATGAAAAAAGTGCACTCAAGTCAACTAAAAGTCAAATGTGCTGTTCATCGATTAGACAATAACCGATTGCTGTGCTTCAAGTGAGAACTGGTTCAGTTATTTACAAGTTGTTTAACTAATACTTTATGTCGTCTGAGATGTGATGAAGTGAATGAAGTGAACAAATTTAATATTTGAGTACTAATAATACTGAATGAAAGTTTAATTCAACTTTGATAGACAAACTTGATCTAGGTCAAGTGGAGAAATGGAGAATTGGAGAGAGTGTGCAACACTACTATCCAATAGAACCGATTCTTTTGTCCTATTTTTCGAGTAAACGCTAGAGAAGAGACCGATCCTTATTCTCAGTTTTTACTCTTTTTTTAAAAACGTGCCCAACTTTTTAAATAAATATTATGTAATAAATGCCTACAAATAAACAATGAATGAATTGTTACTGAAATCAATAAATTTACTAGATTACATCAAGATAAGTTTATGATCAAACATTTCTTAGTAACTTTTATTGAAGACTTTTATTTATTCTTAATTTAATAGTTAGCAAGATAAGTATGAAATTAATCTAAATTAATGGTAGGAATTCAGAAATTAATGAATTTATTAAAACAAATCATTAGTTTTTGACATTATTCTCAAAACTTTATCATTGAATCTATTTTTGACAAAAATCTTAACTATAAATCAATTACTTTGTATTTCCATTATTTAATAATAGAGTATCGAATGTTTTTGAATTTAATTTATAATAATTTTTCGCTGAAATTAAATCAATAGAATAAAAATTTAAAATAAATGTAATAAATATAAAAAATAAATTATATTTTGTAAGATTTGTTTGAATGGAAGAGAAAATAATTTTCTAATAAGAATTTTATAAACATTTTTATTACCCTAAAGTCTTGTAGATACCCCGCGGGTTATCTAAAAAAGTTGGGGATTTTGGGCCAAAAATATGGTGTGCGGGTTATCTATGGGGTGCGGGTTATACACTAATATAAAAAGT